>WUAW01009982.1:24031-38734 GCA_017165845.1 Thaumetopoea pityocampa
TAATGTAAGTTTTTCCTGGGCGCCCTCTTCCGACACTTCCACTCACATTTGCCCGGTATATTCGTTTCGTCTCGTGATAATGACATGATATATGACCTTACTGATATGAGATATTGAAATCATAATAAGTATAATAAATGCGAAATATGTTTGTTAATTTAATGGTTTGTAATCTTTTTCACTCATTAAAAGAGCAACGGATCAATGTGATTTTTGCACGGACATAATCAAATAACTGCAGAGATTCAAATAATGCGCAATGTCGTAAAAAATGTACAGTTGCTATATCATTATATGGTACTGCGTTTTCACTACATAAACTCGTAATACTACAAAATCAAAAACATAAACAGCTTTGACATTTACAACGTCTGGGTAATAGGTGCCTGTATATGTTTTTAAAAAGGTCTTTAGAATATTTTTAAATGGCAATAGTGTCAATTCTATGGTACAGAACTGAACTAAATTTGGTCCCTGTCTATCTTTTTCTAATGTCAAATGCCAAAACGAGACAGCAAACATTTATAGCGAGTACCGACCTACGTTTCTGTCAAACTGTTCAAATAAATGTTGCGTTTTTGCGTATCTTTAGCCCGTGTGTTCCGAAATCGCGCCTAAATCTTTTAATTTTGATGTTCCTAAACGAAACTGATAGCACCAAAATTGTAGCTATCTCGTTCTGACATTTGAGATTAGAAAAACATAGGGAGGAACCAAATTTAGTTAAATTCTGTTACAACAGAATCGGCACCAAAATTTGTTATTAAGTCCCAAGGTTAGTTTCTACCATTACTTATTTTGTTTTTATTTACTTAACACGTTAAATGTCAATTAGGGCATCGGTGACCTTGTTTGGCTTGCTTCAATACGCCATGGAGGCTACAGGTGACCTCAAATGAATTTTTTGTCATAATTGCGGAATAATACGTAAGATTTTTATAAAAAGTAACTTCGATGCATATCATTATCAAATACGTTAATTGCACTAAAAAGATTTTTGTAAACTTTAATGTTTCTTTTATGGCGTTTAACGTGTTCAACTGTTCCAATGCTCTCTCTAGTCTCTCACAACTTACGACTGCGCGGGGACGGTACACGCGAGCGGGCCGGTTCGCTTTGATGTCGCGGGGGTAGTTATGGAAATTAATAAAGTGAACAACGTGTAATTGCTTCCGATAAGACGGGCTGCGCGGGAGCACTCACGTTTTTTGTGAGTTTAACGAGCCGCTCACAATACAAACATGTCTGCCCGGTACTGATGATTTTATTGCCGTGTATTTATCAGTAGTGGATACCTTCATTCGCCTTGAAAGTCGACAAAAAACAGTATATCAGACACTAGCATCATCATCTTCATCATATTATTACTGCGGGTAAAACTGTATGATTCAGCTACTCTTAAATAATTCTCGATGAGATTAAACCGCTATTATAAGTTCATTTTAAGAACTGGCTTGACCCTTAGCGCCCACCTCGTGGATATAATTAACAATGATTTTTTTTCGGGACAATAAATTGGCATACCACTCTACGACTCTGACTATATAAATGCGCTAGCTTTTGCCCGTGGATCCGCCCGCGTGAATGTCGGTTTCCCGCTACGTGAAAAATCCCGACATAATCACAGATTTTTATAAAAAGCCAGGAACCACTTTTACTTGTCCTCTCGTACCTTAATGGTGCCTACTAAAACAGGGATCAAGCGGTATCTTCATTTCTACTGGACCGATTTTGATGAAGTATGACGCATTATTTAAGTCGGAATAGTACCTTTAATACTGTAATAGTTTGACCAAAATCTATAAGCTGGTTTTTGTGTGAAGCCTGTACAAACAAACAAACCTCGACGAATTTGGTTTCAGAAGCCCTTAATTAATCGATCTGAGTAGTTTATTTTTAAATATATTTGATTTTATAATAATATAATATAATGTAAAAGTCATGTCGACCCGCCGCGCTGTTAACACGTCGAGTGCCACACGAATTCTTAAAAATTCCCTGTTAGGTCCCGCGCGCTGCTTAGAAAAGCTCGTGCTGCAGTACAGCATCGCAAAATACATTACTACCAGTATGAAATTTACTCAATGTAGCTGCATGAATATATTACGGCCATTGTTTCTTCGCGCAGTAAAAGATATTTACGTTTAGATTGAAATGCTTATAGACATTCATTCATAAGATCACGTTCTACGCCAAAATAGACATTCTATCTTGTTTATGGTTCGGCCGGCCCGCTAGCTACGATTTCATTGAAATCCATTAAAATTTCGTGATGATATGTCTTGTAATAAATAAAATTAAGTAAATTTTAAATAAATTATCAGCAATTATTTAAAAAAATTTTTGGTTTTGTTTTATATCATATTTTACACTGTCAGCCACGCGTGGTTGACGCGGCCTGAACGGAGAGCTCAGTGTCAGCCACTGATGGCTGACGTGGCACTCAACGTGTTAATATATGAAAAAATGACAAATCACACTTTCGAGTTTATATTATTTATTGGTTTCATTATGTCATATTAGTTAGGCATATGTCATATATTAGTTAGGCATTGTCATATATTAGTTAGGTATATATTATTTCTTTTGAGCATCATAAAATGGTGGCGTCGTGGTTCGCCACCCCACACGTCTCGTTGCCCCCGGGGGCGAAAAGTTGAAAGTTGAAAGAAGTGGTCTTTGCCTAACCCAATTCTTCGGTACTATCCCCGCTGGTCACACGAGAGACCGGGGTACGATTCCCCGCTGAAGGACCAGGGAAAAAGGCGTGATTGTATGTATGTATATATTATATAGGTGTTATAGAACTTCGTCAATTTATCGGGACTACATAAATAAATTAATATACTAAACAAGTTATAGAGATATGAAATTTTCTAAGAGTTTTACAATGAAAATTTATATAATATTATAGGCAATGAAATTAAATGTATACACATTGTTTTTTTTAATTATTCTCAGTTATATTTTAAGCACTGTTTCATTCTGTCAAACGACCTTCCAAATTAAGAAACTCGAACTATTGAGGCTGTATTGAGGGCTGTATTGGAGGTTGTAAGTTTTGGCTGCCTCATCTATCTTAGTGAATGTTAGCCACGCGCCATATCTTAGTTTTTGCGATAAGAACAAAGTCACATGGTGCCAGGTTTTAACTTACCTATCCTTAAAAATTCAAAGATGCTTTCGTGTTGTTCGCAATATAAAAGGAAGGTATGCTGCGGTCCAAGAGGATGCGACTGCTTGGCCGCCTCTCGCGAAAACGTTCGTGCAATATCTTTTTAACAAGTCATAATTGTCCACGACGTATTGAGTCTGAATGACATCGTAGAACAAGTCTTTTGAAAATAGCCAGATATCGAGTCATTGTAGCCAGCTATTTCTCGGTTACAAAAGTTAATAGTCGTCCTTTACGACAGTCATACGAATGTCTCATAGTGTTTAAATGAGCTTAACCCCAAAAGCAGTTTATATGTGAGCACTAAGGTTTTGTGGAAAAAATAAAAATTCAAAACTATTAACACATACAATTTCTTTAAATTAATTTTACGCGCGAAATATGAAATTCGTTCATATAGGTACAATTATAAATTCTTTTTATGTTTTCCTTTTAAGGGTAGGTAAAGCGATGAAAACCCATACAGCCTTGACTGACGTGGTTATAATTTTAACAAATTAATAAAATACTAGTGTATCTCTCATTTCATTGCTTCTTAGGAATTTTGACATCAATTTGACACATACCATATTGACTAGGCAAAAGTTTCCGCAGGTTTATTGCCTTGAAAATATACGGATACTTTGTAATTAGTCACAGTTTTACTCCTATTGCAAAATGTTGACCTAAATAGCGACCAGCGTTCTGATCGCCAGTTGTACTGCCAGGCGGGCAGCGACCTCTTTAAAAATTTTGTGAGCTACTGCTCCCCAAAGTCCTAAAGTTTCTACTCCAAGTGCCAACAGTATAATTAATGCTGATCGAAATATATTTGCGGTACTTGAGGAACTCAACACCGTTAGCCGTGCCGCAAGCCTCAATGAATGTATGTGGAAGATGAGACGGTGCCAGAGTGTCGACACAGTAGCATTCCATACTAAAGCCCATCCCATCCTCCCCGGGTAGTCCGGTAGCCTAACGGAATGACACTAGTGTGTCATTCCGTTAGGCCTCACGACCGTCATCATGACTGAGACCATTAGGTTCTCAAATACTTGGAATATTAACAGCGGAAAGTGCCCGACGGGTAGTATCATTGAGGTCGGCGTGTCGCGCGACGCGGCCGATGTAACGAGCAACCTACCGACCAGTAAGAGCACACCTTCCTTATAATATTTATAGCTTTAACTTAATAATCGTTTTGTTCTTACTATCTGTATGTAATTTAAATATAAATAAAAAGGTTTTATTCCAATGTTTCAATATTGTTCACGATTATTCGCGATTGATATACAAAAGAACACCAAATATACATATCAAACATCACAATAAACTAATATAACATTAGTATCTTATATTCTAGTGAATAAAACTTCAAGTGATGCTTCACCTGGGTTGCTGCTAAAACCCCACAATCATATATATCAAAGAAATTAACAACATGTTCAATAATTTTCTGCCAGAAACTATTCCATTCCATAAATATCTTATGTTATTCACTTATCGTAGTCATCGGAGGTTAATTACTCTATGCCATAGATGTTACTCTATGGTAATGGTATTAAGTAGACACTTGTCGATCTGCGGTAGCAACAGTCAACCACTTTTGAGTCATTTGTGGGCTACGCACACACTGGCACTTCGCCGACGGCTACGGTAAAAGCTCTGCCCACACTCACCCGCCACTCAATTTGTTCTACGATAACCACCGATAAACAGTGGCACTCTCTCAGTCATGGCGCCTACACTTGAAACACACCAATTTTAGAAGCACGTTTAAGAAAAAAGTGCATCTATAATAAAAAATAAATTTTACATGAACTTGCTCGGATTTATTTATAGTTACATACCGCAGCATGCCAATACTAAATGATCGGTTATATAATAAAAAACACATTTTGATATATCTCCAGACGTAGCAAGGCATAAATAATAATGAATAATGTTAAAAGAAACCTATCAATAAAACCGAACTTAACATGTCCCGAAATAAAACACTTTGTTATTAAGTTGACAAGCAACCGTAAAAATGCTCCTTTAAAATGTAAAATAAACAGATCAATCATGTTAAAGCGATCCCACCGGGCTCGCACCGATCCCCGAAAAGAAGCCTACGTAAGCGACTATTATAAAGCACAGATGTTACCACAAGACCGATTTTATACGCTGCACTATTCAAACGTGCTAGAATAACACTCAACCGAAAGAGATAGAACATAAAAGTATACGTATTTTTTATTCTTTTTCGAAATAAGAATTGTTCTACATTCAGGAGAGTGATTGACACGCGGTCGCCGCAAGCGCCCCCCGACGCGCTGTATTAAAGCGTTTCACAAGATGGCCCTCGAATTATTATCATTTTATAATTTATTACGCTAATTATGAAAGGGTCGTATTTAAAAATGAAACAAAGGTATTACGGATGCCACGGCTCTGCGGTAAACGCTCTGCGGACATGTAGCGTGTTACTTTTTGGACGAATAAATCTAGGAAGGCACATCAATCAAGTTGTCGGATGGACGGGAAGTCCCGTTCCACATTATTATGTAGATCCGTGATTAAAATTGTAAAAAATAACGAATTCACAATATGCGGGTGCGACACAACCCTTTAATTTGATATTTTATAACATAATGTACTTACATAAAAATTATGTGGTCCGGTTGCGTTATTAGCGTTATTTTTTTATTTGCGTCGTTATACTGATATTATCGGCGATGTCTTCAGTATCGTATTTACGATATTGTCTCATAACAAGTAACGTTACATATTCAAAGGAGGCTATAATAAAGCAATATTGTGTTCGTGCGGTCCGGCGGTCGGGCGCTCTAATTGAAACCGGCGCGGCCACGACGTGAGAAGACTAGCCATCGCCTAATCCCGTGGGCCCGGGGTCGCTCATACATGTACGTAATTGGAGATTTCACGAGATAACACTATGACCCCTAATTATGAAACGGGGTGCACACGTAGCGGCGGCAAGACGGGGCGCCCCGGCCGCCCGCTATCTGTTTTAATAACACCAATTAAAGTTTATCTCACTTGTTTAAATACACCTGAAAATAAGTTACGCCCAAGGACGATAAGGCGTTGTGGTGATATGCAGATATCGCTTGCCTGTGGGGGATAAACAAGTCTTGTAATAAGTTGGTAGGTACAATTGTCAAACAAATGTTTCCAGTAGACATCAAGATGACCTTAGACTATATTTTTCTGTCTGGCGTTATTAACTCAAGTAAATCCGAGTCTTGTAATGCCTGGATAGGCCTTTAATCCGCAGTTAAGCTATACTACAATCTACATACATACACTAACGCCGATATCCCATAAGGGTAGGCAGAGACCATAGTATATACTACATACGAGTACATAAATACAGGCACGCCTCTTTCCCATTGGGGTAGGCAGGGACCACTTCTTTCCACCTGCTACGATCGTTCAATGTAGCAGAGTGGCTATCCGCAGCCCACATTTCGCCACCGCGGGCAACGAAACGCGTCGGGAGGCGAACCACGACGCCACCATTTAATAAGGTTAAAAATGTTAAATTTCCTCATTGCATTCCCGCGGCTTAATGGAGAGGAAAGGATTTTTCCTTTCCTCTCCATTATTTCCAACCTCATCCTTTTGGATGAGGTTGGAAAGGTGTCAATACACCTTTCCAACCTCATCCTTTTTGCTCAATAGCAAGGAATATGGAATATTGAAATAGGATTATAGGATATTATTATTATTATAGGATTATACTACTATCTCGGAAGGAATAGGAAGAGACAGTTGTAGCTCGGGTCGCTTACCCGTATACTTAATTCTATTTGCCGGACAAGCTAAAAGGCTAAGTACCTACTCCCTGACATATACTACAATGTCTGTTATTAAAATATAAAATATGGTTTAGATAAAATTTGCAGAATATATATTATAGTTTGTGGAGAATATTTCTTTCTTATCAATAAAATTGCCCGATTCGAAAAATTACATTTTTTTAAAAGAATTTTGGATATTGAATAATTTTGCTAGTTACATCCTACGAACATTTTTAAAATTATCTACATGCATACAGTGTGTAGCACAGTATAACAGATTTATTTCGATAAGCAAATGGCTAGTTTAATTACCATACCTTAATTATGATTTTAAAAAATATACTTACTTTCATAAGCAAGAGTTAATTATTCCACACAATATATTATATAACATAATTATATTGTGAATTTTACTCAATTTTATAACAAAATAGATTCAATAAACACAATATCATTTAGAATTACTTTCTGCTTAGTGCCCAAATGAATGTGCAAGTAAGTATTAGACGTGAGCAATCACAGCAACCCTCGACTGTTAAAGAGATTATCATCGCCAACTTTAACCGTTTCGCCAAACTCCGTCAATTCGACTTAACGAAGCGAGTAAATTTCCAATCTATTTAACGAACATATACAGGAGAAACGATACACTATTACTCGTTGAACTAAAGAGATTGTGCGCGACGATTACCTCGTACATCACACATCACGCGTCATCACTCCCGTCCGTTAAAGTCTACTGCTGGACGGAAGCGTCTTCCACAAGAAGGAGGATTTGCCATAACTTCTGCACTTGAATCGATATTACCCATTACCCTTGAGTTTCCATTTGCTGACTCTCACAGCACGGTCTGGAAGAGTGACAGTATCGCAGTTGAATCGAAGCATAATACTACCCCTCAGCCTTGAGTTTCCATTTGCTGATTCTCACAGCACTGTCTGGAAGAATCACAGTATCGCAGTTGAATCGAAGCATAATACTACCCCTCAGCCTTGAGTTTCCATTTGCTGATTCTCACAGCACGGTCTGGAAGAGTGACAGTATCGCAGTTGAATCGAAGCATAATACTACCCATCACCCTTGAGTTTCCAGTTGCTGATTCTCACAGCACGGTCTGGAAGAGTGACAGTATCGCAGTCGAATCGAAGCATAATACTACCCATCACCCTTGAGTTTCCATTTGCTGATTCTCACAGCACGGTCTGGAAGAGTTGAAGTAACACTATTATCATACAGCAAGTATACCTATATAGCATGTTACTCTATTTGTAAAATTCAACAATATCCGCATAAACGTTTCCAAATGTTCGCTGGACTTGAGCGACCAAAGGAGGGAAAATTGTTGAAAGAATTATTGCTGGATATAGCGACCTTCGCTTTTCTCGTCCTTATCTCATAAGCGATGTTTAACTATTTAATTTAATCGTTGAGCATTTGACTAATCGGTCGTAAATATAGCGAGATCTTAAATGAAATGGAGCCTTGATGCGCGTTGTAACGCTTCCCGCTCTCGGCTTGAACCCATAAGCTGCGAGCGCACTTACAATTGAAACATCGCCGCCGAATGTGGAACGGGCAGCACTTAACGCATCTCGCGCCACACTTGATACCGTCTTCTAACTTGTGATTCGGGTCTTACGCGCCGGAATAAGGTAAATTCGCGACTCGCGTTATACGAATACCGTGAATAAGGATTGCCTTCTTTGACAATTCACGGTAACTGTTAAATTCAACAACTATAAAATTTACAATATGTAACATATAATACTCAAAATACCGCTAATTTGTAAAAACAAAAGATATATTTAACTTGATGCTATATATTATAATATACTCGTAATATATCTCACAGTTTCTTTTTGTCTGTGTCACCTATTTTTTTTTATCTCTGCGCTACTCTAAGGTAGATTGTTAGAATATGCTTAAGGCATTAATTCCTCCTATACATATTTAATGTATGAAGTGTAAAATAAATAGATATCATTACATATCTCGTATAAGTACATTGGTGGTCAAGTGGTTAAAACCAAGACCTACATTCGAAAAGGTCACAGGTTCGATCCCGATCCCATAACCATTAGGATATATAAAACTTACGTACAGTCTACATTACATATACCAATATATATAATTGAGAAGGAAAACTTCGTAAGGAATCTCGCATGGGTGTGTGAAGTCTACCAACCCGCACTAGGCCAGCGCGGTAGACTACGGTCTAATGCCCCTCCTTATTCCGTGCGAAAATCCGTGCTCCTGCAGTGGGGCCGAATATGGACCTGGGACGATGATTATAATCGTAAATCAATAAAAAACGCTCGGTTTGTCTGTGTTACCTGAGAATTTTATCCCAAAAATTATATTCAAATACTTGCAAAACTAAAGTACTAATTGTAATTGATTCATAAGCGCTCTACGTACGTATTAAAATATTGAAAATATAAATAAATGAAAAACGAATTTCAGAAATAAAATAAAATTTAAGGTTATCTGAAAGACTAGGATAAAGATGCTACTGCTTAGTTCTATTATAGTCGGGATGAAAAATCTATTAAAAACTGTGGTCTTTAAGTGCCGAATGCGACATCACTGAATAAGATACTTTAAAATGATTTTGAATTTAAGTTATTTAAAATTTTACCTCGTTCTTGATTTATTGACCAAAACCTGCAACTAAAAAGATACTTTGAGTGACGCAAAAACTTTTGTGATGGTGGTGGTATAATAATAATTTACAATCTGTTCTTGGTGCTATCCACCTTGATATAAAATAATAAAATCCAATTCCAAATTAATAAAATCCAGATCCACTTCCCTGCCATATTCAAAACAATCGATAGTTCAGCAGTTAAACCCAGAAAATTGAACAAACAGAGACGGTTTTGCTTTTATTATTAATATAATAAATGTGTGGATATTGAGTCAGCTCTAATATTATAGCCATTAGTTTTTGTCAGACAACTAGCTTTTTCCCGCGGTTCCACCAGCATGAAAGTCGATTTTCTACTACATGTAAAAGCCGAAATGGTCATAGATTTATATAAAAAAAAACCTTAGAACCACTTTTACTTGAGTTCTCGTACCTTAACGGCAACTATTAAAACAGGGATCAAGCTATATCTTCAACTTTATTCGACAGAAATTTTATAATATGCCGCTGTATTTAAATCGGAACAGTAACCTTTAAAACTAATAGACTAAAATCTACTTGTTGGTTGCGTGAAGTTTGCGTGAAGCTCAAACAAACAAACATCGACGGATTTTGTTTCAAAAACTCTTAATTAGTCGATCTGAGTAGTTTTTTTCTTTTAAATATCTTTGATTGCCAATCAAAAAAAACTTGACATTTAACAATTTTATAATAGTATAGATAAATCTCCTAAAAGCAGACCACAGGATCATGAACTATATTTGTCTATAAAGTGACTATTCCGCGTTTGTCAGTGTCATAAATTTCATATAAAAAAATTGAATTATTCGTCTGTAAAATGACCATTCCATTCTATGTTTTGTTTGTATCGAACGAGTATCAGTCGCAAAATCGTTAAACAATGACAAATTAGAATTATTCGGCTATAAAGGGGCCATTCCCCGTTAACGAACATAGTTTGTGTTTTATACTCAAGATTATATGCAATTTATTTTTAACCGATGGATTTTCCCTTACCTTTTATTACGTTATAAACACGAAAAAATATCACGCTCAAAACTAATTTTATTTTATTCTTTAATTCAATTATTGTATTATTCATAGTAATAAATTCATTTCTAATTAAAATGAAGAATCATAACATAAATAAGATTTTATTTTTCATTTGATTTATCAGGATTTTTACCAAACTCGATAATGGAATAACACATTTTGACTAAGCTTTTCAACTTTGACAAATGGCAGTTGATAATTTGTTTCGTGCATTCGTTTTTAATGTTCAAGTACTTTTAGTGAAATAAAATAAATTCTGTAATTATATATGAAATATCTACATTGATTTTTACATTGCGTTCAAGTTTTGATGATAGGTTTTTTATTTTTCAGTCAACAAAGGTCAGTACCTACCCATGACATTAATATGATTATAAGTAGAATTTATTCTAGTAATTTCTTTTTAGTCTAGAACATAGTACCAGCCCATTTTGACATAAACGAATGACGTTACTAGAGATTCTTTGTTCTAAACTAGAGATAGACTTGTCTGTCGGAGAGTAACTTAAAACTTAACCTGAATACAAGTAAACACAGTTTATATGACGTTTCTAATACTAGTAGACCATCCGTCCTTCCGACGATAGATTCTATGGGAACTGCCATTCGTTGATGGGCTGGCATCTCCCAATTGAACTAAAGATACAATTATTCAACTGTAATCTGGTCATATGATATACAAATAACCAACCATCTTATCGTATGGATAAGCAAATATTCAGATGAAGTCATGAACTGAAAATAATAATTTTACATATATTATATATTTTTTTTAATAAATTCGTTTATTTGCGTAAGCTAGACTAATTTACAAATAATAATATTAATGTTTACCAGCAGCTGTTATAATAAAACAAATATTATATTCTTGTTACATATTATTCATGCATTAACTGTGCCTTTATAGAAATTGGTGTGTGGATACACACCAATTTCTATAATATAAAAGGAGGTAGTTAAACAGAAAGAATCCATTCCACAAAATCTGATAATGTAAATGCCTATGTGCACCAATCTCCAATCATATTTTGTAAATAAATAAATGGTGCGTGTACTTAACTACGCGCGTTAGAAATTAAGCTTCTTTGGTGTGACATTTTTTTATTTACTAAAATAATCGAAATAAATTTTAATTAATTAAAACATGGTCATACATTCTGAATAATATGCATTCTTATTAATTCATTTTAATTATTAAAAAAAAATAATGCCCTAATTAATATTTTATAATGCAGCTAACATAAATAGATATCGAAAATTAACCTCACTTTTATAGATAAGCTTAAAAATTCACTTTGATGAGTTTATAAATGCTATACCTATTACCCACAGATATTCACAACGAATAAATGTTTTTATTTGCTTAAAATAAAATGCGTGTTAGGCATTTATTTATCAATAACTATTTTGAATATAGTTAACATTTAATAAATGCAGTAGATGTCGCTACATCCATTATGTTGGTTTTAGGGAGCAACTTCATCATGTGAATTTTTAGTGACATGGTATGCGCGCGCTGTCAAAATTCACCGTCAATATTTTCAAATGTGAATTAAATTAATAAAAATATGAAAAATTCTGTCCTATAATTACAATAAAACTAAGCAATTACTGCACGGCTCTAATAAATAACTTATAATGTAAATTAAATTAGATAAATTAGAAAACTACAATAACTCATTGTGAAATGAGTGATCACTTTTTGTTTAACTGTATCCAAATAAAAACGGCCATATTGGTGTAGTAATTTTTTAATTCGTAGCACGCGAAGATATGAATTCGTATTGCCAAATTTTGTTTGACCTAAATAGGTCAAACAAAATTAGCCTAAATAGGCTAACAATAATCCCATTTTCGAATTTTGTTTTTATTAATATTGATCGTTATTGTTGTTATTCAGTTTAAAGAACAGTCTGTGTGAGCCACAAAGTAACAAACGATGCGGGTTTCGAGACGTTTGACACGAGAGCCGTACGATGCTTGGAGCCGTCACAGAGGATGTTCTGCGTCCACTCCACAAGACTGCGTGGTCAGTGGCGTAATCCTTATTTATGGCAAGACGCCCTGCGACGCCTCCGCTGGACCGTCTATTTGTCAGGTCTAGCGTACGACCAGCATCAATCCCGAGCGTCGAGTTAACGATCTCTACGCTTGACTATTCATCTACGTACCATTTATCACCTGGACCCTATAAATAGCAAAATATAGTTGCCGGTCTCTATTATTAACAACGACAACATTATCTACCACTGATGTTGCAATAAATAGTGGCCGGACATAAAGTGACCAACAAAAGTGAAGCGGGATCACCCCAAGCCCCCGGCCACTTATTGAGAGAGGCGCGGACCGGACAAACAAGGACAGAGCGGCCCCCGGCGCTCGTTGCCGATCGCACTAAATTACGCGCGAGTTACGCGGGTCATCCTTCATTATTACGGCTCTATTTTGGCGAGTCGCAACAGGCCGGGCGGGGCGGTCATCGCGTTACATTGTCCCTCTAATGTGGGTGCAAGTTTTTTCGACCGCCACGCTGACCGCTGCCCCTATGCTGGGTACTGTACGAGATAAAATCGTAAATTATAACCCAATTCCATGGCTGTTAGGACTTGACAGATGAAAAGGCTTAATGTTGAGAGTGCTGGTGCTGTATCGTTAACATATCAAATAAAATAAGGGCACCAAAGAGACATTCGGGTATGATTAACGCGCGCCTGCTTTGTTTATGGACAGTCAAAAGATTTTTATTACAGAATATTATTATTTTAAACGATAATAAATAAACACAATACAAGCATTCTGAAATCAATGTAAGTCTGGTTAAACTGGTTAAATTTATTTCGTCATATTTTGTACACCACATCTCTAGAAAATAATATCCTTTCACTTACGAAATATGTTCGAACGCATGTACTTATATACTACTAGCTTTTGCCCGCGGCTCCGCCCGCGTGAATTACGGTTTTCCGCTACATGGGAAATCTCGACACAATCATAGATTTATATAAAAACCCCGAGAACCACTTTTATTTGACCTCTCGTACGTATACCTAAACGGCGGCTACTATAGCAGGGATCAAGCCGTATCTTCCATTCTACTGAACCGATTTTGATGAAACATGCCGCATTAATTAAGTCGGAATAGTACCTTTAAAACTATAATAGATTAATCAAAATCTACCGGCTGATTTTTGCGTGAAGCCTGAACAAAGAGACAAACAAACAACGATGGATTCGGTTTCAGAAGCTCTTAATTAGTCGATCTGAGCAGTTTGTTCTTAAATGTCTTTGGTTTTCGAAAATTTGTCATTTAACAATTTTATAATAGTATAGATGAATACATATAGAAGTTGTAAGTAGTTGTAAATACACTGATGTTCTGATACACGAATCTATGGTGTCAATTCTGCTGAAACACAACTTAGCTAAATTTAAGTTCTCCTATCTTTTTCTAATGCCAAACGCCAAAACGAGATACAAGAGCAAATATAGCGAATACCGATCTACGTATCTGTCAAACGGTTTAAAAAATGTTGTGTTTTTGCGTATCGTATATCCGTATGTTCCGAGATCGTTTCTAAATCTTTTAATTTTAACGTGTCTAAACGAAACTGAGAGCACCAAAATTAACTAAATTAATAGAACTTAACTAAATGAACACCAAAATTAAGAGAACTTAACTAAATTTACTCCCTCCATATCTTTTTCGAATGTCAAACGCCAAAACGAGATAGCAAACATTTATAGCGAATACCGCCCTATATTTCTGTCAAACGGTTTAAATACGTATAAATGTTGCATTTTTGCGTATCTTTAGTCCACGTGTTCCGAAATCACACGTAAATCTTTTAATTTTTGACGTTCCTAAACGAAACTGACAGCACCAAAATTATTAAAGCTAACTCGTTTTAACATTTGACATTAGAAAAAGATGGGAGAGATTAAATTTATTTAAGTTTTGTTATCACAGAATTACCACCAGTTTCGGCCGGTGGGAGTGACGAACAAGAACATATCGACGCTAGAAAGCATAAACGTAGTAACC
>WUAW01009993.1:10959-24058 GCA_017165845.1 Thaumetopoea pityocampa
TATTTGTCATTGACAATTTGTTGACAAAGCATTTATTTGTCATTGACAATTTGTTGACAAAGCATTTATTTACTTGATTCGACGTTGTTTTATGTGGTTTTATGCCGCTAAGATCNGCTTGATCTTTGTTTTAGTAGCCGCCGTTAACCTCAAGTAAAAATGGATCTTAGGCTTTTTGTATAAATCTCTTGTTGTTTCAGGATTTCCCATGTAGCGGAAAACCGACATTCACGCGGGCGGAGCCGCGCGCAAAAGCTATAAAACATAAAACGGTAGTTCTGTTTCATAAATGTACTCGATTGTTTAAAAACACCGCGTTCATACGATGTACGGAACACCATCATTTAATTGGACAATATTGATATATTGTGATCCGAGTGACCCAGGAAAGTACTTCTATCTCAACGCTTGTCAATTAACACATAACACGGCGTTATACGTAACGAGTATCAACTATATGTAACAGCGATGTACCATCGAGCATACATAACATAGACGGTTGAAAGGTGTGTAAGTGACAAACACTAAATTGTTCAGGAGAGCAGTTTAAAGTTTGACTCTAGACAAATGGAAGTAAACTTTAGTAAAATGGAAGTAAGCTCTACAACAAAAAAAAAAGCATTTATTTGACAATGACAATTTATTTGACAAAGCATTTATTTATTTGATTCCACGTTGTTTTATGTGGTTTTATGCCGCTAAGATTAATTGATCTTGATTAGATTAATCAATTGACTGAGTTTTTTGCTTGAGCATAAATAACAATAAAGTCATTGTAGAGCCATTGTAGAGTAAGTGCATTTGAAAAAGCGGACAATTTTAAATAGGATGGCGTTCATAAATCATTTACGACCAAAATATCGCTTATGCCCTATTAACTTTGATTATGTCATATTGTAAAATAACTTTCGCTGTATAGAACGTAGTGCGGTCGAACATTGGGCGCGAGCGCGTACCATTACCTACAATCATGTAATCAAATCAACTGCCACTGTCTGCTCTGTGGAATCGGATGGCGATATCTTTTAAATGGTCGGATTCAACAGACCATTAACATTGAAATAGTTCATTCAACTCCATTTGGGTTCTCTGTCGCACTGAAGAGGGGTTTTAGTAATAACCAATATACCCCGTACCCTAAGTCTCTCACAGAAGACTGAGAATCTTCATTTAAATGTTCCCTGTGATCCGCTCAATAAAAGATACCCAGTAGTGGGCGAATCCGATTTAATGTAGTGGGGATGGATTGATCATTTTGGATATCACGGTGGTAGCCGATATCACGGTGTTCACTCTGCCCCTCCACTAATTTTTGTGTGGCGCCAGCATAAAAATAGCGTCACTTCATTTTTTCTCTTGTATACTTTGAGAACCAGCTGTACCACGTTAATGGACAGCAACACTTTCCGATTATTCCATCAAACTCTACTGCGACGTCCACGACGACTGTCAAACGTGGAGATTATAACAAATCCCTCCTTCTTAAGGAGTAGGCCCGCGTCCAGTACTGATCTTCCACGGGCTGGTGATGATAATGAAGACGAATGCGACCTTTCACAGCATTTTTCTCTTTCTCCCTCTAATGAATCATCCCCTCGGTTGGTTAATTAATAAGAGACTGAAAGACAGTAGCGCTGTGCTCGTGACAGTATTGTTGGACTCGGCCGCAGCATCTTTACTGCTACCGATGGACCGATGCTGTGCTGTGCGGGTGGGTCTCTGCCGGTGTTCACATACTTGCTATATCTTAACGTGGTACCTCTATGGGTGGGTCAAATGTTTCGATGCGCATCGACCCTATGAGATGATATGTTACCCTTGGGCCCTTTGTGCTAGGTTTAGTAAATGTAGCTCGAACGAAACTGCACGACTCTCGAGCGGTAAAGGGTCTATAGTCATTTCGCTTTTCGGCCAATGCATCACAGCAGCACAAAATTTGTTCGAGAGTTCCCACTTCTGTACCACAGTTCCAGGACATGTTGTCGCACTGCTGGACAAATTCATCCTTTGAAGATTTTCGTACCAAAATGCCAAAGGAAATCCAAAGTAGAGGAAAACCGACATTCACGCGGGTGGAGCCGCGGGTAGAAACTAGTTCATATATACAAATAGCTATAGGCGGATTGGTGTTATCTCAGATCATTGACGAGCTAGAGAGTTCGTGCACCGATCTCCCCTTGCCCGCGTTTGACCAGATGCAAACAACATTTGTCTCGTGGTGCGTTCCACATCAGTTTACAAGGTATACGCACTCAAGGACAGGTCCAGAGTCCATCAAGCAGGGGTTGATGTTACCAGAAGAATAGAAAAAACCACCCTCACCAAGATCCTTTGGTAAATGCGGCTGTTTGTCAATCCATTCCCTGAGCAGCTGAACCTGCTTCTGCGCATCTTCTGGTACCCCGGTGCCGGGCATAGTGTCACTCCACCTGCAATAAATAAACGAGTTTTTTACGGATGTAAAGTCAGGGAGCACTTAGTCTTTTAGCTTGTCCGGCAAATAGACTAGTATACGCGTATTGTATTTATCTATATATGTATTACCAAAAAAATATACCATGGCTTCACGCAAAAATATACCATGGCTTCACGCAAAAATATACGATGGCTTCACGCAAAAATATACCATGGCTTCACACAAAAATATACCATGGCTTCACGCAAAAACCAACGGGTAGATTTTGGTTAAAGTGTTACGGTCTTAAAGGTACTATTCCGGCTTAATTAATGCGGCATATTTCATCAAAATCGGTCCAGTAGAATTAAGATACAGCTTGATCCCTATTTTAGTAGTCACCGCTTAGGTATGAGAGGTCAAGTAAAAGTGGTTCATAGGTTTTTTATATAAATGTATGATTGTGTCGGGATGTCCCATGTAGCGTAAAACCGACATTCACACGGGCGGAGCCGCGGGCAAAAGCTATATATTATATAATTATTTATATTGCAGCCCACGCAAATGTACACAACAATCGAGCGAGACAGACGATATACTGCTCCGGCTCCAATAAGCAGCCGCTGCCACTGCGGAGGACGAGTCGCGGCTGCTTTCGTGCCATTGGCTGCAGGACACGCTCACCATCTGACCGAAGACCGGCAGCACTGGGAGCAGCGCCGCTAGCAGTAGAGGTAAAGCGAGGGCACCAGCTCCTCGGAGACGCTCCCCTAGCTCTCATTAACGCCGGTAACTATTTACGTTAAATGCACACACATGAACATTTTTATTAGCATTTTATTAAGCTTTTAATTATTGCCTGTTATGATACGGTCCAGCGAGATTATGAGGCACGTAAAGGTTTATAAAAATTATTTTAAAAATGGCATTAGTTTAATATTTTTAATACGGGTAACCATTATAAGCGCCACTCCACTCCAGCGCACACCGAGCCCGGCCGCCCGAACGTAAACCGGTTTCCGGAACAGCATTTAAATGTTGCAAGCTTTTTAGAATAAATCTTGAATGGTATCTTAATGGAGTTACTTTTATTGTTCCAATTCAAATCGCCTCATTATTATACCTACTGTTGTTGGACTGTTTTTCACGTTTTAAGTTTACCGATTACCATCTTTATTACGACGACAATGCTACATTTGAACTGTCTTGCAGCCCCCTAAAGAAATTATGTTGCATCCCTTTTGCTTCTAACTTAGACAGCTTAAAGTTCGAAGTCTACATTTAATTCATGAGCAGGTTCGCAGTACAATTTCTTGTGTCAGATTATCTCTAAACGGATCATCTCAGATAAGTGTTACTACGACGACTCATAGTACCTAATTCGTGTCGCAGTCACAGCGCAATGGATTTAACTTTATAATCTTAATCTTCCCTCATTAAACGTAGGTATTTTATCTTAACTCGTTGAATCTACACAGTCTTCACCGCTTATAACAGTCCTTGTGTTCATATTTATCTCTGTGTCAAATTTAAAAGCAATGTGCAGTGATCGAGCCATAAGATGTAAGAATCTCTTTTTCTCAGTCGATGTCTTCAATCTATAAGGTCGAGTCCAGACGAAGTACTATTTTTGACTGCTCAATGCACCATGCCCCTCCATGTACTCCAGTCCTCTGCGGTCTTTATAGCTTCAGTTATTTGCAGACTGGTGTCTTCACTAGATCTGACCAATGGGTGGGTAAGCAGACGAGTGGTCTTTCCCCGTCGACCTGACCCACTACCATTAGCTTCTCCAAGTTGTACTAAACGTGCGGCGTTGCAAATTATGTAAGTAAATCAACAAACGAATACATCGGGCCGTGCGGGTAGTTTAACAAGTATCGTGCCATAATGTGTGGAGCTGTGTACACTTACTGGGAGCACGAGCACTCCTCCATGTCGTAGTCTCCCCTACGAAGATTATAACATATTCCGAGTCACTAGTTGGCTGGTATAACGATTCCGTTAACGACGTTACCGTGCACTGAAGCTACTTACACATTCTTATACATATATAATATACATACATATTTACATTAGATATAAGATTTTTTTCGGTCAATAATATCAAAATTAGCTCAAAATGATAAATCTTGTTTCTTGTTCTATCATGACACGTGATCTGGCAAGTGACCTAGCAAGAAACTTGCCACTCGTCTCAACCTTCAAAGTGCAAGTGCCGCGCAGCGCCCGTGCGCGTGACGTGACGTATCTCCGGTGTGCTACTGGCGAGACACTGGAGCAGCTCGTTTTATAGTCAATTTCTAATTCTTCAGGTATATTGTAACTACTAATATGCATATCTTTTTCCACTTTTTCAAAAATGGCGTTGACTTTATTTCTTGATTTAAAATTTCCGGATTCAAAATGCTTAAACCAACTTTGTGCTACTCTCACTGACACTGCATAAGTCCATAAACGTCACATTTTTTTCCTTGCTTGTGTCGCATTTTTCCTTTTTTGTAATAAAATTTTAGAATGTATCGAATTTCTTCTTTAAGCTCGCTCATTTTAACAAACAGAAAAACATTTGAAAAATGGTGGGAAACAGTTTTCTTTTTATTTAATGTAACTTTTTTCGTGATATCAAAATCAGTCAGAAACAACAATACAAGCAAATAGATATAATTACAAAATAATACGTACAAAATACGAAGATTCACCCCGACCTATAATAATAAAGGTTAAATAAATAAAACACAAAAATTATTTGAATCCAAATGATAACAAATAACATATATTTATTTTTATGGAATATTTGAAAACCTTTATTTGTCTTAGAAAGGTTTGACATGTTGTAAACGCAAACAATAACATACATTTTAACTATATTTATTATATTTTACTTTTTATATCAGGTTCGAGTCCAACGCCAGCACCCAGTGGAGCGCCGCGCGCTGGGAACAGCACGCGGCGCGCACGTCGCGCGCCCGACGACGCTTTTTTATACTCGTATATACATGTAGGAGTTAGTTTTGTATGTGATATATTTTATTAAACCACATATTTACCTATTTACACTAAATTAATAAAAATTAAATGCTTAAAAAATATACAGACTTATTGCACTTTACCTTTAATACTTATAATACCAAACTGATAAACTCAGCTGCTTCTCATGGACAAGAAGACGTAATTATCTCCAGACGGTCAACCTGAATCAATTCCTTTTCTCAAATCCTCTGCTGCGCACGCTACATACGTCGATGGAGGCTGCATCACGGATGTAGGGGCAGTGCCAGTAGCGTATGCTCTCTTTATGAATTTATGCACGTTCATATTGCTCAATCACCACAATATGGCGATATTATTTTACGTTGTTAACACTCGTATCGATCAACATGGCGCGGTGTTTGTGTCAACGACCTATTTGTATACAGTCTCCAAAGATAAATATTAGTTTAGTACCTACATAGATATTATAAAAAGAATATTTTATTGGCTCTTTATTTTTCTTTGATCTTGTTATTATATTTTTTATGGCTATGGGTACAAACAAAGAAGGCCTTAGATTCCTTTGAGACTTTTTGAGGTCCAATTCTCGTCGTGAACCCCCTCAATAAACGATCGTTCACAGTACGTGGCAGGCACAGAACAACTTTTGTTCTGTGGTGACAGGAGTCGTAACTACACTTGAAAACAAAGCTTTCGCTTATCCGTCAAAATCGAGCAATAAGCAAAACTCCGATAGCTGGTAATTTGAACTACCGACAGATAACTGTCAAAAGAATATTGAGACGCTCTTCTTTTTTTTTGTAAGAAACTTTCTATCTCCGGTAAGAGTAGACCCTCCGAAAGATAGATCAATGGTATGGATAAATATTTCTATCTATCTTTGTTTATTGAAACAGAAAAATTCGCCGATAGCTACCAGAGATAGATGTTTTAACTGTTAGTAAAGGATAGTTAAGTTATTGAGACCGGCCGTTAGTCGTAACTACTTTATTCTGTACTTAATTCTTCTTTTACTAAAAACCGAACTTTTACTATCTGGTATATTTTGTGTGCGAACTAATTACCATTAGTTTAAACGACTCTCCTAGGACCTTCCTTCTAAATATTTCTTTAGGTGACCGAATTGATTTTTCGACCAGTAACACAAGAAACAAATAGCGGATAACAGAGAGGGACAGCTCAAATAATGCCTGAAGGCGGCTTGGTTCACTACGCCGGGTGATGGTGGATCCTCACGGTGTCCGTCGCTGTGATCACCCCTCGCGTAACGTTAACCGTATTTAAAGAACCATCTTGTACTAATAATTTAGGTGTCGGTGACAATCGTCCTGATCCGTGGTTCTCTTTCACTGTTTCACTAATTCCGGTTTTTTCCGAAGTCCGTTCAGGATTACAGAATACTGGTACCGGCCGAGATATCGAACCCGTCGCGACGCTAACCACACGAATCCAAACATGTAAATCCACTGAACTGGTTATAACCTTCTCTACCATAAAGGAGGTCTCAATTCTGTGCTATTCCAAAAGAAAAAAAGTGCTGATTCTGTAGTAACAGAACTCAACTAAATTTAGTCTCTTCATTTATTTATTCATTTATTCTTTATTGTACACAAACAGATAAATACGTTTTTACATAAGAAAAAAATTATGTACAAAGGCGAGCTTAACTCAAAAATGAGATTTCTTCCAACAAACCTTAGAGTGTAAAAATATTTGAGATGAGAAAGAGGATAGGATCTAGTGTACTACATACAGAAACATACACACACATACATATGTACAAATACCGAAACACCAAAATACACACATACATATGTATATCACTTTTTTTCTCTTCCTATCTTTTTCTAATGTCAAACGCCAAAGCGATATAGCTACAATTTGGTGCTGTCAGTTTCGTTTAGACACGTCAAAATTACAAAATTTAGACGTGATTTCGGAACATACTGACTAAAGATGCGCAAAAACGCAATATTTTTTGGAACCATTTAACAGAAACGTAGGTCGATACTCGCTATAAATGTTTGCTATCTCGTTTTGGCGCGTGACATTAGAAAAACATCGGGATGGACCGAATTTAGTTAAGTTCTGTTGCAACAGAATCAGCACCACAGCCCTTGTTTACCGAACATATATACAAGAGGCTTGCTGTTGTATACACAAAATATCATTACGTTTTATTTTTATTAATATTTCGTCTGGTTAGCGCGCCCCACGGCGTCTGTGGTAGCTTTATGGTGACTCGATACATACGTAAACGAGTTTACGATATTGCGTTAACGTATGAGACCGCTGATAAGACAAGAAACGTGTTTCTCATTGCGCCCAAGACGCACCCGTCACGAGTATTGCGCTTTCAGCTTGAGAATCTTGCGCCGGACCGAGCGCGGTCGGATTGATGACACAGTGACTAATGACACTGTTTTCTGTGCCAATGAGTCCCGAGTTCGAACTCGGCGAGGATAAACTTTGTGTGATGAGCACAATTGTTTGTATACGAGTCATGGACGTATTTACCTATTTATGTGTTGTATTTATCTATATACATAAGTATGTATATCGTCGTCTAGTGCCCAAGATACATTGAATCCTAGTTTGTGACTAGATCAATGTGTGTGAAAGTGTCCGCGATATTAATTTTACATGGATGCAGTGTGCCATGAGAATCTAAGCTTACAGCTTTCGACTTTTTTATACTTAGTGACTTGGTGCGAAACTGAATGTAGAAATACGAACACGAATCACGCTCAATTAATGAACCGATCGTCACGGTGCTGGGCCGTAGTTGCCTGTACGCACCACGGCCTGCGCCGGCGCACGGACCGGACCGGTTTGTTTTTATTTAACCATTATAAAAAGGAACGTAATTGTTAACATTGGACTGCGCACATGTACACGTAACTATAATTAATAATGCACTTGCCACTGAATAGTGTGGAAATTTGTTTGGTGGCGATAATAAAGGTAATGCCTGCTAAGAACTTATGATGATACCCAACGACGTAGTGGAATTATATTTACAAATGATAGAAATTAATAGAGGTTTCAAATTATCATAGTTATAAATAATAATTTTACACAAAACCAAAATGGCTGGCAGATAACAGAAATCCTAGATACCGTTCTAGTAATAAATACTTTTGTAAAGTATACATATAGACCAGGCCCTCTAGTCAAGTTGACTTTCTACAATCGTTAACGCTAATAGAATCGAAAAAAAAATGTATCAGAATGACATTTCTAATCGATAAGTTACGGTGACTTATCAATTAGAAATGTCATTCCAATACATATTTTTTTATCCTATTAGCGTAACGATAGTAGAAAGTCAACTTGGCTAGGAGGGCAAGGGTGGCAGTCGATCGAGGCTATTAGTCCAGTCGATCGTGATGAGCCAAACGAGCCAAAAACAAATAAGTTTAATATACCTGATAATAATATTTACATGTAAGAATACGTCGTGCAGACTGCGCGACTAACCGCTGGTCGTTGCGCGCAACGTCTTGTATCGTTTTTCAATCGCCGTTCACTCACGTTATTTATTTAAAATTTCAATAAGTATATAACTGGTGGAACGTACCGAGGTTCGTCAGTGAACAGTAGATCTTGCGTCTAATCAAGTTGACCGCCTGGTATAGACAGTCAAAACACCACAATAGCAAAACACAATACATATATGAATCCAAAGTTCTGATTGTGGCCTGCGCGTGCGAGCATTCCCTGCGAGCGTGCGAGCGAGCAGGTGGATTTATTTATTCCGATATTTTACTAATTATATCTTTATCAACTCTCACACCATAAAAATACTTATAATTGAACAGACAAAATCTAAATAAAATTTCTACGGTAGTAGATACGCAAAGCATTCCCAACTAATGTGACCGAAGGCGAGCCCGTGTAACGCATGAGCGCGGTGAGCGTCGCTAAGTCAGCGATCGGCTCAAAATATCTGTGTACGTACGGCCTGCTTAGCGTCAGTTATTCATCATCATGATCATCACCATTCATCATCAGCACCAGCCCGTGCAAGTCCACCGCCGCACGCGGGCCTGCTCCTTAAAAAGAGGAATTTGCCATATTCTCCGCGCTTGGCATGCGTCTTGCAGATTGCACTGGATTTTGGTTTAATAACAGGATAACGCCGCCGCCTATTCCCCCGGTACACCCGTTGGCTAATTCTCGCAGCATCCACAAGAAGAGACGGAGTGACGGTATCACTGATATGCCGACGCCACCCAGCAATAAACTAGTACAATCCCAAACTTATAACAGCATCCCACGTGTGGGGAGTGACGCGGTGTTCATCGTCATCATCGTATCAGCCCACCGACGTTCACTGCTGGACATAGGCCTCCTCCAATGATCGCCACAGCGAGCGGCTGTGAGCCGCCTGCATTCACCGGTTGCCCGCGACCGTCACCAGGTCATCGGTCCACCTAGTTGAGCATCTACCCGCGGTGACAGCCCTAAAATAAGTTGATGCTACAATTACATAAGTGAAACTTCACATTGACCTTAGTCTGAATAGACGTAAGTCTCGTTGATAACTGCGCCGAGTCCGGGCGGCAAATACCTACATACAGCGGCCGTTATCAGCCGCGGCTCGTCGCCGTGACACGTGACGCGTGACGCGCGACACGCGGAGCCGCTGCGTGATAATTAGCATTCTTTATTCGAAATTTATAACGCTGTTGTCCACATATACAGCGTCACTGGACAAGAATGGCNCATTCACCGGTTGCCCGCGACCGTCACCAGGTCATCGGTCCACCTAGTTGAGCATCTACCCGCGGTGACAGTCCTAAAATAAGTTGATGCTACAATTACATAAGTGAAACTTCACATTGACCTTAGTCTGAATAGACGTAAGTCTCGTTGATAACTGCGCCGAGTCCGGGCGGCAAATACCTACATACAGCGGCCGTTATCAGCCGCGGCTCGTCGCCGTGACACGTGACGCGTGACGCGCGACACGCGGAGCCGCTGCGTGACAATTAGCATTCTTTATTCGAAATTTATAACGCTGTTGTCCACATATACAGCATCACTGGACAAGAATGGTGAGTATAGACTACACTCCAACGGTTGCTTTAGAGACTAGTGGGGCAGGGGAGCGGGCGACGAGTACATTAACACCTCGAAAAACGACCAGGACGAGGGGAGACGATGCTTTCATAAGCCGTTCGCGGGCGGATACAAGTCACCAACGATCTCTAAAAACGAATTTCATTGAACGTCACTTTGTTCGAAAAGGGTATTTTACTCCGTTTAGACCAGAGATCCTCAAACTTGTTTTATTGTCTATTTGTAATGTTTTTCACTTTTGCGTAGACCCTCAAAGCGTAGTTAATATGATTTTTTGTAAATTTATTAACTGCAAATGTGTTTTTGACAGTTGGCGTGGACCCCTTGCTCGTCATCGTCGACCCCTGGGGGTCGATATAGACCACTTTGGGTATCAATGGTTTAGATAGAGGCAGTGTTCATTGGATGTCACACCTTCAATTATACACAACCTCTCAGTATTCTATAGGATACATTTTGGAGAGTGTGCGCAGGAACCACACGATATAATTCTCCCATCCCCCTTTAACCAGCGGACCACTAGGCGCAAGGCGGGATATCACCCATACCTCGTAGACATCCTCGCCACCCGTACGAAGCGATTTTCTTCCACGTTCATATACGTGCAGCAAAAGACTGGAATAGTCTTCCTGAGTCAGTATTTCTATCCGATTATAATGTACGTGTCTAAGACAAGTTTTTATTAGGCCAGTACGCCTTACCACCCTAAGTCACATCGCCACTTACCATCAGGTGGGATTGTAGTTAGGCACTAGCTTAAATATCGTAAAAAACGAATAGTTATTTACTTTCATCATGATCAGTCCAATTCTATATACGGACTTTCATAATAAAAGGGGAGGCAATTACCGTAGTCTCTAATATACTTCGCAGGCGACTTGGAGATCGCAGTAGATGCTGATTGAATGGCAGGACAACCCTGCTCTTGTTCACATCATGGCAATGTTATGGGCTTCGAGGCTATAAGACTCTGACTGGTTTTAAGGCCCAGTATTTGCGCAGTTCCGAAAACGATACCGCTACTGCCCATCACCCAGGCGTCACACCTGATTCCCACAGTAACCAGAAAACCAAATCGGGTGACGCCATTATTATACCAGTATCACACAGCAAGTTATTATTTTTTTCAGAAATAGATTTAATTCTCTTTTTGTTCCTCCTGATGTTTCCCCAAGTCAAGTCAGGGTCTGTTCTTATTGTTGGACAAAGGATACGACTGTGCCTCAACCATGGTGATCACTCCTCGCGCGCCTCACATCGTGAGGCGACTGGGTATATAAAACGACGCCGAGTGTTAGTGATGGGTGTAAGCCCCACTCCGCTTTTAGCAATACCGGCGAGCCCTCCGCGCAGACGTTTTCTTCGCTCGCAAAACAAACCCGCAATCATATCCTCTGATATGGCGTGGAGTTTATGTGATCGACTGTAGTTAGCGTTTCCGTCAGCTCCCCTCGGTCACGAGACCACCGACGCCGACGGACACCGCCCGAAATCAACTGTTTCAGGTATCATCCCAAACACATGCACGTAGAAATATTAGCACCATTAATCTAAACCCGAACTTTTGAAAATTTCCAATACTTATCCCGGTTTCGAACCCCAGACCATTAGATCTGAATCATCATCATCATTTCAGCCCGTAGCTGTCCACTGCTGAACATAGGCCTCTGCAATCGAATTCCAGCGCGACCCGTCCATAGCCACCTGCATTCAGCGAGACCCAGCGATCCTCACCAGGTCGTCGGTCCATCTCGTAGGTGACCGTCCCACATTGCGCTTGATCTGAATGCGAGGCTCAAATCCACTAGACCCTTAGTTCCCAAAGTAGTCCAGATGGACCCCCAGGGGTCCACGGGAAACTCGACGGGGGTCTACGTTGGCGTACGCAAATTTCCATAGTTAGATCTAATCTTCACATTTTTTGTCGAGTTTTGGGAATATGGTAGAAATGTAAATTTTGAAAATGGTCTATGAGGAAAAAAGTCTGGGAACCTCTGCACTAGACCATCATGCATTATTTTTGGGCATTATTTTTTCCAACATATCCCTCACAACTCGAAAAGGTAATCGGCCATTACAAATAATGTTCAGCAACCCTACGGTTATCAACCAGTATATAATATTTAAAGATAGAATATTAATTACATCTAAATTGGAGACCCTCTGACATCATCGATGTACTTCAAAACAAAAAACTAACCGGACAACATTTATTAACAATATCACAATTGAAACTGCATCATTTATAAAACAATTTCAAATAAAACCCGCACTCTACTGACACTGAGTAGTTACTTTAATAATACTTACCTCTTTAAATTATAACACACGATTATATTCTCTGTTGTTAGGTATGCACATCAACAAAACACAGATAATAAAAACGTCACGACAGAAGAGCGCTCTATCGCGCACTGTCTGACGCTGGTGTTTTCTAGCAAGGAATATACTACCGAGAGTTTTCCAGTATACTATTCTTATCTATGGCTGGTGTACTGACTGAATTGACCTTGTCCTTAGGCTTGCTAAAAATATCGATATATCGTTATTTTGTATTCGATATAGGGTAAAACACCCAGAAGTCAGCCTTTTAGTGCAAATTTTATTTTTGTGTAGCTGTAGTTT
>WUAW01010000.1:4195-16270 GCA_017165845.1 Thaumetopoea pityocampa
TTAACAGACACGACTATCGGAATAATGATAGTTGATTCCATATTCCACATGGCGGTAACCTCGAAGGCAAAATATTAATAATAATAATAAAAAATATTTGGACCTTCCAAATATTTTTTATTATTATTATTAATATTTATTATTATTATTATTATCCTTTTGGTGGTCATGCTTCAGTTTTCTTGATATTGCACCATCTTAATCTCAGTCTAGACGAGAGCGCAGCGCGTGATGAGATCGTCCTGTCTACACATTATATTTAAAATGTCTACAGTACGACATGATACAGACATTTCAAAGTTGTACCTGCTCGCTCAACCAATAGCAACAGACGTATTTCCCGCCTCCACACCTATTTGTTACCACTTCTAGCACGTCAATCGTATTCCCTCAATTATAACCGATCCTTGAAATTACGAATATCATTACTACATTATGAACTTTAACACTGTTTCTTTTTTATATAACAGGAGGCAAACGGGCAAGTAGGTCACCGGGTTCGAATACGGGTAGGGACAATTTTTTTGTGAAGAGCACAAATTTTGTACTCGAGTCATGGGTGGTTATCTATATATGTATTTGTATTTATCTATATAAGTATGTATACCGTTGTCCAGTACCCAAGATACAGGGAATCCTAGTTTGGGACTAGATCAATGTGCATGAAAGTCCAGAACATGATTATTACTACATTGAGATGATTCTGCCATTTCACAGTGAAGGAATTCACGAACTCCAGTGTTAAACGCGTGCGGTGGTGTGGTCACCTGTAAGCTGAACGCCACGTAGACGTGCACGGAGCCGCTGAACATGGTGCCGACGGCGACGAAGCGGCCGTCGTCGCGCACGGCCAGCGCGGACAGCGCCTCGGGCACCGTGACGGTGCGGCGCAGGGCGCCGTCGCGCGGCGCCCACGCCTGCAGCAGCCCCGCCTGCCGCCCCGACCGCGACACCGGGTTCGCTATCGTGAACATGCGGTACTCGCCCGCGCGGTCCTCGATCAGCCCGAACCTGAAGCCCAAAATGCACGCCGATTCAATATTCATACGACGAGATGATTACGACCCATGATGACGTTGAGATTACATCACCAGCTCATAAGTCGAAGTGTGGCAGGCGTGGCAGTACCGGAAAAGGGAAGGCCTTCCGACCAGACGGGTGTTATTTCTGTCGGGGAGGTTGTATATGTATATGCTAAGTCGCTATTAAACTTCGTGTGCGTGATTCAGACTTCTGATGTCGTCACTCAAGAGCTGCGTCATCTGTTGAGAACGTGTGGTACTATGTAGTGAAATAGGTCACCATATTCACATTCACTTATTCCCCCAAAGTATATGTGCAAAACAATAGTGCTTTCCTTTCCTCTCCATTACGCCGTGGGAATGTAATGAGGAACTTTAATACTTTTGAACCCTATAAAATGGCGGCGTCGTGGTTCGCCACCCGACACGTCTCATTGCCCGCGGAGGTGAAATCTCCAGCTCTAGCTCAGTGTGGCGATCATTAGAGGAGGCCTATGTCCAGCAGTGGGCGTCTGCGGGCTGATATGATGATGATGATGTTATGTAGTATTATAATCTAACACTTGGCCACGGTATCCATTGCTTGACGCTGAGATCAGTTCGAATGCAGACTACTGACTACGGTACCATATCATCCATCCAAGTTTTAACTTAACAACTGGTAGTCAAACATCGCTGTAGCGCCGACACAACAACATCGCTGTAGCGCCGACACAACAACATCGCTGTAGCGCCGACACAGCAACATCGTCACCCCGTCTCATCCAGTGCATGCTGTGAGGACCAGCATGTATGGGCTGTACAGGGATAACGAGCTACAGCATTAACTTGTTATTCAATCAAAACCTACTGCGATCTCCAAGACACCTGCCAAGCGTGGAGATTATGGCAAATTCCTACTTTTTATGGCGGAGGCCCATGCCCAGCTGTGGACTTCCACGGACTGATGGTCAAGAATCAAACTTTCTTGTGTACCTGCACCGTCTGAAGAAGTACTTGCTCCCGTTGGGCGGCTGGCACGTCATCTGCAGCAGCGGTTCCCGCTTGCCGGCGGTGGACCACACCAGCGCCAACCCGTCCTTCGCGATGCTCACCAGTGACCCGTCGCACGGACTGAAGTCCAGATCATCCAACTGAAATACGACATTGGGCAATTTTTGGCTGTAAAAACATTATTTTCAATACTATAAGAGGATGAGGTAAGAAAAGTGTATTGAGCAAGGAGTATGAAGTTTGGAAAAAGGATTATAGGACATAGGATACTACTATCTCGTACAGAGTATGAAGAGACAGTAGTAGCTCGGGAGGCCGGGGTCGCTTACCCGTGTACTTAAGTCTATTCGCCGGACAGGCTAAGACTAAGTACTCCCTGACCTATTTTTCTGTACAATTCACACTGCATTATCATCAGTATATATTTTGTATTATTCGCCGTAAAATTTTGCCGCGGATTATACAACTTTTTTTTTGCTACAAAAAAGGCTTTGCGGATTATATACACAAAAAGACGGTAGTTTATAATATTCTAACAATTGTTTTTAGTTCTACCCTTAAAAACCTGATATATTGTCCTTTTCAAACATCATCTCTCTCTCTCTGGAAGTAAGTGAAGTGTTGATGAAGGAATATAGGGACAACATACGAAATATTTTGTCGTAAAGCCAACAGCACGCGGTGTTTCCAAGCGGTCAGCCATTTAGATGGGTAGTACTTAGGTACTGACCGCGCCCGATGTTGCTTAACTTCAGTGATCGGACGAGAACCGGTGTATTCAAAGTGGTATGATAAGAACAGTACGAGGAGACCACTGGGTGTCCAAACAATTGGGTTTTATTGGATGCATGGCCAACATTCTGTTGTATCTTTGCTCCTGTTGTGGCAGAATGTTTCAGACATTTGCACCTTCCTCAGCCAATAAATCAAATATCCTATGTCTTCAAAGAGCTCAAAACAATATATTAAGTACCATAAGTGGTGCGGCCTGGTTGACTCTTAAGAGATTAAGAGATAGATAAGAGATTAATGAGTATCCGGATATGAGAACCGTGACAGAAGAAGCAAAACAGTACACAGAGGGATAGTCAAACCGGCTAATGAGCCATATTAACCTTTAGATCATTGATACCTAGTGGTTTATTTCGACCCCCAGGGCTCGACGGGGATCTGCAAAGGGTCCACGCCAACTGTCAAAACCACATTTGGTAAATTTGCAAAAATTTTATATTAACTACGCTTTGTGGGCTTACCCAAAAGTGAAAAACATTACAAGTAGTCTACAAGACAAAAGACCTCTGATAGCAGAGGTCCTCAAATTTTTTTCAAACGATTTATAGAAATTGTTTGAAGAGCCAATATGCTTAATGAATGAAGGGAGTTAGGGCGGTGGCTCTAATTCCTTCACTTTAACACCCATTCTACTTCAACCAACCTGATTATAGTCGCGCAAGACTTGCAAGCTACAAATATACGAGAAACAAAATCATCTAGCACAACAACAAAGACGACGACTGTCCCCGTGCCGGCCGCGCGTACCTCTTTACTGTGACCGTCCAGTTCAAACAGCAGCGCCATCTTGGGGAAGCTCCACACTCTGACTTTGGCGTCGTAGCCGCCCGTCGCCATCAGCTTCCCATTGTGACTGATCCGCACCACCCGCTGTAGCGGATCATCGCTGTAAACAACATATTTAAAACGTTATTTCTTTTTCTTATTCTTTTTCACCAGCCCATAAAAGTCCACTGCTGGACTGGGATTCCTCCTTAAAGGGAGGGATTTGGTCTTTTAGGGGGGGGGAGAGGATTTGGCATAATCTCCACGTTTAACAGGCGTCTTGGAAATCGCAATAGATTGTAATATACATGATAACGTTACTGCCCATTATCCTAGTATGTCTCTCAGCAGGTTCTAACAGCATCCACACGGCAAAACATTATTATCAGATATTTACTAGTTTATTATTATCTCTACTTTAATAATTGTAAGTTTTAAATTATTTTTGTTTTTTTTTTTGATACAAATAATATGGAAGCATTCCATGTAGGCATCAGTAATACATAAACTAAGGGGAGTGTTTGCAGGCAGTATCAGGCGGACCCCTACTGACTAAAAACCTTGCGGTGGCCTTTGGAGTACAGTAGTACTGCAAAAAGTAAAACAACCAAAACACCAACGCCGATTAAAACCAATTCAAAACAGACTTTATTGCGCTGCACTTAAGGTTGAAAATGCAATGACACGTGAACTCGTGTTGTCTCGTTCGTAACACTTGTACAAATGGCGAACGCCTTAATGGTGCACTCACATTCCACAATGGCCGACGATGATTTTACCCGCGCAAGTAATGCGCACTGCCTTATAATTGGCTAAAATATTTTTGCACCTTCCAAACAAATGCTTATTACGCATGTACATAGTTGTAACTTATTTTTGTGGTTTTTCTTGCGTTGTTCTGTTTAGTTTTGGATCATCAAGGAACAGAACTTAACTAAATGTAGGCTCTCCCTATCTCTTTCTAATGTCAAAACCAAAACGAAATAACTACAAACTTGATGCTGTCAGTTTTGTTCAGACACGTCAAAATCAAGAAATTTAGACGTGACCTCGGATCATACCGACTTAAAATACGCAAAAACGCAACATTTTTTTTTTGTATCGTTTAACAGAAATATAGGTTGCTACTCGCTAAAAATGTTTGCTATCTCATTTTAGTGTTTGGCGTTAGAAAAAGATAGGGAGTCTAAATTTATTTTAAGTTGTCTTACATCAGAACTGACACCATTATCAACAAGAATAAACAAGCATTGTACCGGTATGTTTATTTTACAAGACCCGCGTTATCAGAGATGAAAGCATCTCACTATTGATATTACAACACTATTTTATCTATGTACTGGATGCGTACTATGCAATCATCTCACAAGGCTTGTCACCATGATAATGTAAATTTATATGTCTAATATTCATTACAAAACATTATAGAAAAAAACAAATAATGGATGGATGAATGAATTGAATAAAACTCACTGGATGAATACTTAATGGATGAATACTCTTTGGTGAATGAACACATGCAGTAAATTTTTAGTAAGACTTTGAACACGAAAACAAAATACACATATAAATGAAACTAATAAAAAAGAGGCTTTTTACGGATAAACGTGTCATTAATTGGTCAGATTCATAAACCTAAACTGGACATAACCAGAAGTATCCTAGAATAGGTCACTTTATATGTGTTATAATCAATAAATATGCTCACAATCTGTTAATATCACTGACCTTTATCCTTTTTTATCTGTTCCCGCTCTATTAAAAACGCTATTCATACTGATATTAAGTTCTTTACCACACAATAGTTTTCCTAAAAATTGCTATATCCACTTGACATTGGCAGAATCATCGGTAATTATGACTATTAAGGGCTCAAAGGCTTATTGAGCTGAAATAATTTCTAATCGATAGAGGACCTCTAGCCGTAGTGTATTTTAATAGTCACATTTGGGGCAATCGACACTTGTTTATTATTATTTATTTAGTGGCATTTTCTACAGCAACCTGACGCTCCTCCTCGCTTCGCTCGTCGCCGCACCTATTTTTGGGCATTTATTGTGTTATTTTGTCCTTAACGAAGATTTTTATACGCACCACTAAGAATTTTAAATATATTTTAGTGATTGAATTAGTTTTAAATATATTTTAGTGATTGAATTAGTTTTAAATATATTTTAGTGATTGAATTAGTTTTAAATATATTTTAGTGATTGAATTAGTTTTAAATATATTTTAGTAATTGAATTAGTGTTAAATATATTTTAGTGATTGAATTAGCTAGTAATAAAAATAATTTACCCAAAATCAGTCTGTACGCTATCGCTTGGCCTGATTTCGAATGATATTCTTTTCTCCGTCGTGTTACAATTGTTGTCCTTTTTCGATATGTTGTCGTTCTCCGAAACTGTGCGACGTCTCCTCCTCACGAGACCGTTCTCGGCTCGGAAACTGCCGCGGCGCATCTCCGCCGCGTCGACCATGCGTATATTCACTTTGTAAAGCTGGCAATGACTCTCTTGGCCCGCAGTGAGATATATTTTGTTTTGGACGCTCTGAACATCACAAGTCATCACTACGTTGGGGCCTGTTTCGTGGCGCTTCACCTCTTCAGCGACGAAACGACTCCCATTGTGTGATAACTCGAAAATTTCCTGAAATATATATATGATAAGAAATAATTTCACCAAAAAAAAAAACAACCTACTTGACAAAGTACTGACAGAATTGTACCAAATTGGTCAAACGCCATAAACCAAGAAGTGAAGTGATTTTCTGCATAATCTGTTAATAGGATTTAATATCTTTTTATAAAATGTATCATTATGTAATTTAATGCATTATATAAATAATGCATTATACAAATATATTTTTTTCTTAAATTTAATTTTTATTTAATTTACGCTAAAAGTACTCATAATTTTTATAAATTCACAAAACAATCATATAAAACAATTATAAATATAAAATTATAAATATAATATATAGGGTGCTAAATAGAAAAGTTAATATAAAGATTTTATTTCTTATAAATAATCTGAAACCAAATCTGTCGAAGCTTTTTTTTGTTCGAGTTTCACGCAAAAACTAGGGGGTAGATTTTGGTCATATTGTTAGTCTTAAAGTGGTTCTAAGGCTTTTTATATAAATCTATGATTATTTCAAAATTTCCCGTGTAGCAAAAAACTGACATTTACGTGATGGACACCACAGACAGAAGTTAGTTTTTAATAAATCATCAAATATGGATATTATAAGAAAATAGGAATAGGATAATTTAAATAAATAAACAGATAACAATTAATAATATTTCGCATTTATTATAATTACATATAATAATGGACACCATATTATACCATACATGGTATTATTATATGTAACATATAATAATACCATGAAATAGTGTATACAAAAATAACATAACAATAATACAGAAGAATGATACAAAGCTTGTTTCCATTTCTTTTAATCACACAAAATCACTATTCACTATTCAGGATAGCAAATTAATGAACAAATAAATTTATGTAACCATAATTGTATTCTCTTTACAGATAAAAGCTGTCAAATATGAAAAAATTCATATGTATAAATTGATACACCTTTATTTAGGCAACTCCTTAATAATAGTATCGCCTTTAAAAAAAGATGAAACCCACACATTGGGTTATAGTAACTATGCAATGATGATTTGATTGTGAATTTGTATAAAATTGTGTGAGAAGACACTGACACTCCTGTGATACAGGTTATAAGTAGAACCTAGTACAGGACTCAGAGGCTTCATATTGTATTATGTTATCTCTTTATGGAAATAAATTTATAAAAAAAAATATGAGGATTCATATATCCATCCTAAGTATCATATCTGACATATCTGTCAGGTATGTAGATATGATACTCATTATTATGGATGATGTTATACAACACTCATTCATCATCAGCCCCAGTCCATATCGCCCCCACTACAGAGGTATGGACCTCCCCTAATCAGGAGGGGGATTAGACCGTAGTCTACTGTGCTGGTCTAGAGTGGGTTGGTAGACTTCACATACCTATGCGAGCATGCAGGTTTCCTCACAAAGATTTCCTTCTCCGTTAAGTACAATGTAGACATGTATTGTCATGTATTACATGTATTGTCTACAATGTAGACAATACATGAATTACAAATAATAACTCAGTTGTACAGGACTGGGATTGAACACACAACCCTTTGATCATAGGCCATGTCTAAAACCACTACGCCACCAATGCACTTATTATATGATATTTTATATGATACTTATTACATGATATTATATATGACTTATTATATTATATATGATACTTATTATTATGATTTATTGTTATGGAATCATAACAATAGATTCAGTGGTTGAATCATGAAGGGGTCACAAACAAACAAAGGTATCTTCACATTTATTATATTAGTGTGGTTTGTAGTGAGGATTGCTGTAATTTATTACCTTTTTAATTTGTTATTCTGAATAAGTATAGTAGATTTTATACATTAAAAAGAAAATCCATGAGGTACTTATGCTTCTGTTGAATTTTTTTTTCTGTTTATGCTGAATATGACTTATTCTAGAAGTCTTCTGAAAAGATATCTTCTGAAAGAAGGCCTAAATATCATTATAATATATTGCTTTGGAAAATTTTTCCTCTCAATGCCCAATGTTTAACTGCCTGTTCTTCAATTGAGTCAAAATAGAATTTATTCTTTTAACAAGTGGATCATTATGTTAAAAGTTATATTTAGATGAAATAAATTACAGTTATTTTATTTATATTTTTTATAATAAATATAAATAAGGAAAATAACTTTAACAATATATAAAAATAATCTATCAACATACATTTGGCCAGCATGGTAGACTTAGGCTTAATCCCCTCTTGAACAAGGAAAGTCTGTGACCCTGTATCAAGATGAATATGGACTGGGGATATTGATAATATATATAATTAAGATGCAAGCATATACAAGTTGCATATTACAAATTTATGAAGAACTTTGACATTTTCTATAACCTATGACCTATTATTGCACTCCATATTTCGTATGGTTATTATAATATTATAAATAATAATAATAATATTCTGGACACTTTTTCACACACATTGACCTAGTCCCAAACTAGGATTCCCTGTATCTTGGGTACTAGACAACGATATACATACTTATATAGATAAATACTATATATAAATAGATAAATACATCCATAACTTGGATACAAACATTTGTGCTCATTACACAATGTTTGACCCTACCAGGATTCGAACTCGGAACTCATTGGCACAGACAGCAGGGTCACTGCTCACTGCACCAATCAGTCATCAAAATAAATATAAATTAAACCTTGAAGTTAAAGCACAGCCCATAGAAATTAAAATTTACTTGTGCTTGTTTGAATATAAACTTATAGATGTTTTGTATTACCAACCATCAATATGACTTAAGAATGTGAAACCAAGATTGAGTTAGACAAGACAATGAAAACTGAATAAATTACTCATTCCAATAAACAGCTGACACGTATACTTATAAAGTTTAATAGCGCCCTAGTAATTAGCCATATACCACATACCACCACTACTTAATACTCACAAATCCATTTGCTACGCCGGTGTTGGACGCTCCTCCACCACCAGCCACTATTACATGACGATTTGTGAGCGTCTGAAGCGTGTACAGAGGGAAATCAACCCTCGCCAGCAACCCATCACATCTATTACGAGACATGATGTCTTAAATCATCAATTTATCCGTTAAACATTCACTTAACAGATGAATAACACTATATTAATGTCTACTAATGCCTTTTAAGTTCATCTTAATAAATAAAATAATAGATAACTGGCTTAATATGGACAAAATAGTAAAATTTCTTAGGCAAAATTTATGAAGAATTCACCACTTCCAACATGACAAAAGTCATGCTGACAGCTAAAACCTAGTTCGGACTATGCTAGTATTTTAGTAGAGTAACGAGTATTTTAGTGACTAAAATGCTCGCCACTGCCCAAATATTATTCGCACTTGAGTCCAGTATAGTTCACAAATGAGTGATGTTTTGCAAGATGAACAGCCTGAATCGCAATAAAGTAAATAGACTGATTAAGCTTATCGTAATGCCTGTTTTAAAAGAGGTAGATGAGGAAATTTTTGTAATAAATAAAAAGATAATAAACAAAAATTAATCAACAGAACAGATGTACTATGAGCTATAAATTTTTGAATTCCCTTATTTTTTTTATACCAGCATGTAGGTCGATTTAAAGATTTCGATCACGTTAGGTAGTACTATTTCTAATAACAATAGTATTAATAATAAACAGGAGCTTATTGTATAATGAATAGATAGCATCTAGGGATGCTGTTGTAATAAAATAATAAAAGTATGCACTAATCTGATGTTTTTAATTTTCAATTTAATTTTCTTTTTAGCAAATCCAGCTGTCTTCATTGTATTTTCCAAATCCGACTATGCAGGTTGCTTTATTTGTTTATTTTTTATAATGTGGGGACTTAATATTCCACAAACATTCATGTTCTATATAGTTAGAAACAAATTTTAGTTTTTTCATCGCTCCGGCGAAATGATATTTTTGCAACAACTAATGAACTCGACTAAAATGACGGGTTCAGGCTTGTTTAACCGGCCAACTAGTGAGGAATGATACATGGTGGGAGGCGCTACTCGCCCGATAAAAATAGAACAAAATGGATCGATTCGACTAAATTATTTTCTAATCTATATTCATTCTATATTCTATTATATATATTCTATAGGATTCATTTTGGAGAGTGTGCACAGGAATTACACGATATAGTTTCTCCAGCTCCCTTCCATCATCGGACGACTAGACGTACAGTGGGTTATCATCCCTACCTAGTTGATGTTCCGACCATCTGCACTAAACGTTTTGCTTCTTTGTTCTTAATGCGTACGGCCAAGGACTGGAATAGTCTGCCGGCGTCAGTGTTTCCCTCAGATTACAATGTGGACGTTTTCAAGAAAAGAGTGATCAGGTTTCTACTAGGCTAGTGCGCTCTACCACCTAAGACTACATTGCCACTTACCATCAGGTGGGATTGTAGTCAAGTGCTAGCATACTATAATTAAAAAAAAAACTTCTCGACTAAATTTTTGATGTTCAGACACGTTTAGTTACTAATATACTCGCTACTCGACTAAAATAATAGCATAGTCCGAACAAGGCTTAAGTTCAAGTGACAGTTAACAAATTTTATAGATAAAAAATATACCAAAGAGCCAACACTTCTAACTGGTGAATAGTGAGCCAGCAATATTCTCAAACCGAAGGTATAAAAGAGATACCGTATATTGTTCCGGATTGCTGGATATCTAAACTTATTTTTTAACAATTAAATAAGAAGGGAAATGCTTATTTTATTTATTAACGCTGTTAAAGTATGACGACGTCAATATTAATTATAAATACCATTAATTTAATGTAAAACTAAAATATCATTGCTGCCAATTTTACCCTAAAATCCTCGATGTCATTTCTTTAGTACATTAGCCATCTTTTAAACATCCATTATATTAAAATTCTTTATATCAAGGCGTATAAAATTATACTAATGTTATTCATTCATAGCGGATATTGGTACTCGAGTCAATTACTTATTCGAATATTTATGTACTAATACTAGAACGTTGCTGTTATTATAAATTATTTTAAATGGAATCAATTAAACGTAACGCACTATTCAGCTATAATTACATTTTTAGCATAATAAATGAAACCCAAAATTATACATATTTTATATAAATTATACATGGATATTCAACTGGCTATGGCGTTAGATCATGAGTATTATTCCACTCCCACCCCTTTTTTTGTGCTGTAACAATTAAACCTACTAAGCGCTCCACTCTAACCAATGACAGTAATTCTACAATTGATTGATCTTTTTCCTTTGCTAAAAATGCCTCAGACGTACCATTGTGCTGAAGGCAGACATAATGGTTATGTGGTGTTTGCAGTCATTAAAAATCGCAAATAGACGTCTTCCTTATAATTTTTGAAAATTTTCCCCCAATATTTTAGCCCAAAACTGAGCCCTGTTTCCGCGATTTATTTACTTGAAATATTCAAAATCAGTGCTCGACTGAATTGAAACCATATCGACGGTTGGGATAAGCGACATTTTGGTCGAAAATGAGTTATGTATGCCATCGTACATAAAATTGTCAGCTTTTTCTAATGCGCTTACTCCCATGGCTCCACACTGACTTTTTGTCACTTATGTCCAAGCAAAGAACTCAATTAGTTGATCTCATCATCATCATTTCAGCGCATAGCTGTCCACTGCTGAACATAGGCCTCTCCAATAGAATTCCAGCGCGACCAGTCCATAGCCACCTGCATCCAGCGAGACCCAGCGATCCTCACCGGGTCGTTGATCCATCTCGTAGGTGGCCGTCCCACACTGCGCTTGCTAGTACGTGGTCTCCATTCAAGGACTTTTTTGCCA
>WUAW01010000.1:16345-30354 GCA_017165845.1 Thaumetopoea pityocampa
CGAAAAAGACCTTTTGTGAAGCACCACGTCTCAGAGCCGTAAGTCATCACTGGTAACACACATTGATTGTACACTTTAGTTTTCAGGCACTGAGAGATTTTGGACGAGAAGACTAAAAAAGTTATGTCCATTTTTCTGCAGTTCCAACTTTAAACTGCTCTCCTGAACAATTTGGTTTCTGTCGCTTATACCCTATTACCTGTGGTGACCTCCCTAGCCGCCGCGCATACACACATACGTACTTTGACCAAGCCATAAAATATACATACGTACTTTGTATCACGTATACGTATTGGGGTATCATTTCGCACTTACCACATACCCCAAATACCTTTCAACCGTCGTTATGCATAACGACGGTTGAAAGGTATTAAGGAAAGCTTTTAACATAACTTATGTCAAAAGCGGTTTTTTCACTAAAGCAGTGGACGCACTCCACGCTGTAGACACAAAAAAATAACACCGCGTGAGGCATTCGGTTGGGTGTAACACGCCTACTGTTTCAATCAATGAACACTTACGTGTTATTATGGCCCTACCGAACAAAAAAGTAACCAGCGATTCTGAAACGGTCAAAGAAAGAAATCTAATACATAGGGATACGATTTATATTAGTCTGCATGTACAAAGCGAAATGCCTTGTCTATATTATTATAAAATTGCTAATTGTCAAATTTTATAAATCAAAGATAATTAAAACTACTCAGGTCAAATAATTAAAAGCTACTGAAACAAAATCCGTCGATGTTTGTTCGTCCGAGCTACACGCAAAAACCAGTGGATAAATTTTGGTCAAACTGTTACGGTCTTAATTATATTATTCTGAATTAACTAATGCAGTATGTTTCAACAAAATCTGTCCAGCAGAATCGAAGACACGCCTTAATCCCTGTTTTGTTAGCCGCCGTTAAGGTACGGGAACTCAAGTAAAAGTGGTTCTAAGATTTTTATCCCAAAACAATCAAACGCTCTGTGATAAAATTTTCCATGTAGCGGAAAATTGACATTCACGCTGGCAGAACCGCGGACGAAAGCTGGTACATTAAAAAAACGCAAAATGTTAGGCGCAGTATTTTACGAATTAAAGTGGGCTTTATTGCATCACCACCAGAGTCGTTATTTAGTTAAATTTTCTTCACGGACTGCATCTTCTCTGTGGCTAGTTACATAGTATCTGATAATCTGTGGCAAATGCTTACAAATATTTTTTTTCTGCGTTTTAATGTAAGATGTTTTTCAGGAATAGAAAAGTTTGGCATAAATGCCAAATTTGCAGGCATTTTTTTCTTGCGGTGGAGAAAATATTACATTACAAGAGGCTATAAGCAAGTCACGGCAGCGACTTGCGGCCTCTATCAAAATACTAAAAGCTCTGCGGTGGGCTTATTATTACCTCGGAATCCACTAATAAAGGAAATATGAACGGATTACTGTGTATGACCTACCGATGAGTCACTCATGCCGCTCTGTTCTCCACAAGGTCCGTCTATATGTCCACTCAAATACCTGCACCGTTCCTTAAATCTGCGACAGTGAAAGGCAAATGGATCTGGCTGAATAAATTCAGTTTCCAAATAAAACATATTGTGACAAAATACATATAATTTTTCACGCATTATAACACACAACTTTCCACTATTTGTCAGTATGGAACAAAACAATTAAACACAATTCACTTTCAACTGAATAAATCACACAAACGTTCCGCTATTGGGTAGTGTGCAACAAAATTTAATTAAACATAATACAATTTGAATTGAATAAACAATACAAATACCCCACTACTGGGCAGTATGTGACAAAACTTAAATATAATTAAATTTCAATTGAATATATCACACAAATGTTCCGCTATCCGGTAGTGCGGAACAAAATTTAATTAAACATAATGCAATATCAATTTAATAAACAATTCTATTACCCAACTACTGGGCAGTATGTGACAAAACTTAAATATAATTAAATTTTAATTGAATATGTCACACAAATGTTCCGCTATCCGGCAGTGCGGAACAAAATTTAATTAAACATAATTCAATTTCAATTGAATAAACAATTCTAATACCCAACTACTGGGCAGTATGTGACAAAACTTAAATATAATTAAATTTCAATTGAATAAATCACACAAACGTTCCACTATTGGGACAGTGTGGGATAAAAGTTGTAAAAATAATTAAATTTCAATTGAAAGGTAATTTCACTTAAATCGTTATCTTAAACTTACGATAAATTCACAATTAATTTATAAAAAAATATCGTCATGATTATTATGAACCCATCTAATATCACGCTACAGGACATAGGTCTCTCAGAATGAGAAGGGTTAGGCGATAGCCCACCATTATCATTAATTATTAATATACGAACATATAATTCTAATAAAAGAATTTTTAATAACCAAAAATTTCGAAAATAGCCGCACTGTTGACTGGAAGCATATACATTATTTAAAAAAATATATATATGCTATTGAATATATTTGGCATTATTAATTGTAATAATTCAACCAACAAATAAATTTATTACAGTTGAAATGATAATTATGTTTACAATCAACTTATAGTATAAATTAATCCTACAATTATCTGCCATTGATATTGGGCAACCGCTCTTAACATAAAGGCATATTTCGCTTATCCCTACTATAAGGATTTCTGCTACAATATCTACGTCTACAAACTATATTGACTAACGATTTTAATTGAATTTAATACTATGAATACTATTCTGAATTATATCACATTTAATAACTTTGTTTTTAAAAGACAACTCCCGCATTAGAATTAATTCCTGTGTCGCGGGGACTTTACAAACGTTCAAATAACGAAAACACAGAACAGCCAGACTCAGAACAACAATTTGTGGTTTATACAAAGTTATTGTCCCGTGTGGGGATCGAACCCACAACACCCGACAGCGCAGGATCATGACAATTTTTAAAAATGATATTGTTTTTTTCCTCCGTGACAAATTTGCCAAATGATTTTTTTTTTACTAAATACGAACAAGTCAATAAGTCAGATTGTCAATTACAACTTAATATGGTGCTGATTGTGTTGTAACAGAACTTAAGTAAATTCACTCCCTCCCTATCTTTTTTTAATGTCAAACGCCAAAACGAGATAACAAACATTTATAGCGAGCACAAACCTACATTTCCGTTAATAGATTAAAAAAATATTGCGTTTTTGCGTATCTTTAGTGCGTACCGAGATCGCGTCTAAATCTTTTAATTTCGACATGTCTAAACGAAACTGACAGCACCAAAATTGTAGGAATCTCGTTTTGGCGTTTGAGATTAGAAAAAGATAGGGAGACTAAATTTAATTAAGTTTTGTTACCGTACAATTACAACCTATATCTGAATTGAAGGAATCCGCAGAAAAAAGTAGTCGTTGGCATATTTCGAAGGGTTGCAAAGAAGGGTAACGAGGCAAGTAGTTCACAGACCAGACTTTATGGGCCGATGACCTAATTATAGGTCGTGAGTAACTTTGAACGAGCATGGTTCATAGACCCTCGGCATGGTGCTCATTGGGGGAAGCCTGCGTCCAACAGTGGATATATCTCGGCTGATATAAGTGCTGGTTAAATAAATTGTTGGTCCAGAGTCTCCCGTGGACCCCTGGGGGTCCACCTGGACCACTTTGGGAACAAAGGATCTAGATCGAATAAAAGTTTTAAAATTGTGACAAATGTAATGTCTGATATGCACGAACAACTACGTTGAAAAGAGACACAGAAATACTGGAAGAGCAATTAAGCAATTATTTTTAACCCATTCGAGACCGATTGCACAAAGTGTGTGCAATTAATTTCCGAAGCTATAAGATCGGTTGCACCTCTGCGTGTGCAATAATAATAAAGTGCAATCATCTTATTTATGCGGATTCACTTACGAATTAGGTGATTTCCATAGTAAACAAGTTTTTTTTAATTAAAAAATGAACAATATAAAGATGAAAATAAAAGAAATTTCTATCCTGGGGAGCATGTTCGATAGAAAATTCGCCGTCTCGAATGGTTTAAGCAATATAATTTATGTGCAAGCAATTTAAAGTCCCATCATCATATTACGTAGTCCGGTACGACGACTGTCCGACTCAGGCCACCTCTAATATGAAAGTGTTATATTATTTCAATTATTTATGCGCTAAGATCTCACTGAAAATATACTTAATCATTAAAAATATATTTACACCTTATCTTCAAAGCTTATAAAATAAAATCTGTCCAAAAGGCAGACATTTTGTTATTATTCTCCAATTATCTAATGCTATTTACGGTCAGATATAATACACACACTTAGGCCAGAGGTGGATAAAAAGTAAGAGACTATATTTAGGTCCATTTTCCATACGTGACCTCTTGCGACAATTCCACAATTTTTCTACAAAACTAATTAAAAATCCGAAGAGGCTCTAAATATGCCCTTATAAGGTCCATTTTCGTGCTGAATACAATTCACGCAGCACCGTCCGACCCTCGGGTGGTCCAGCTTGTATCTCTTCATCGTGGTGTGACACCAACAGTGTATCGGATACTCCACTGGCGACAACATCTGAAGAGGTATGGTGATCGGTTGCTAGTAGGAAAATATGATGGATCGGATGAGGCCGTCGCGAACTGAGTCACTGCTCTGCCCGATGCCGAAGTTGAAGAAGACGGATTCTGCAGCCACTTGTTGAGCGCAAGTACCCATTGGATACCAGCCGACCTTATTGAACACTACACCCACTTTGTAGACCTGCGAAGAAGGACTTTCATGACGAGGAGGACAGGAGCACGTCCATCATTCCCCCCAGTGCACATTCGCCCACTACAGGAGACCTCCCATGTGTTGTATGACACAAGTACCTGCATATTTTAACATTATATACGCATTTATGAGGGTATGTGACAATTACGGTCAGTCTTGATCCAATCTCCATAGCTCGCTGCGCGACATTGAGCCTTTTTAAGTTTTGTTTAGACACATCAAAATTAAGAAATTTAGACGTGACCTCGGAACATACCGACTAAAGATAGGCAAAATTCAACATTTTTTTGTAACGTTTAACAGAAATGTTGGTTGGTAGTCGCTAAAAATGTTTGCTATCTCCTTTTGGTGTCTGACATTAGAAAAAGAAATTTAGTTTGTGTTAAATCAGTATTGACAGCAGTACCTTGTTCCTCTGTATGTACACAGAGCGGTTGAATATAATGTCGAGCAAATGCCTATAAGGGACCCGGCTCGTATAGTGCGTGTAGGTGAGCCGCGCCCCGTCCGCGTCCAGCAGGTGCGCGTACAGCAGCTCGCAGTAGCCGATCGGGGCAGAACCCGATGCGCGCGTCGATAAGCCTCCGCCTTCTTCGCTCGGCGCTTGTGTTGGCACCTATAAATTGTTTTACCATTATTAGCACTGCCGACCGATCGGGGAGATCTCCACGTTTGGTAAACTATCAATACACGACCGATCGGGGAGATCTCCCCGTTTGGTAAACTATCAATACACGACCGATCGAGACGTCCCCGTTTGGTAAACTATCAGTACACGGCCGATCGGGGAGATCTCCACGTTTGGTAAACTATCAGTACACGACCGATCGGGGAGATCTCCACGTTTGGTAAACTATCAGTACACGACCGATCGGGGAGATCTCCCCATTTGGTAAACTATCAGTAGACGACCGTTCGGGGAGATCTCCCCGTTTGGTAAACTATCAGTACACGACCGATCGAGACCTCCCCGTTTAGTAAACAATCAGTGCACGACCGATCGGGAAGATATCCCCGTTTGGTAAACTATCAGTACACGACCAATCGAGATCTCCCCGTTTGGTAAACTATCAGTACACGACCGTTCGGGGAGATCTCCCCGTTTGGTAAACTATCAGTACACGACCGATCGAGATCTCCCCGTTTAGTAAACTATCAGTGCACGATCGATCGGGAAGATATCCCCGTTTGGTAAACTATCAGTACACGACCGATCGAGACCTCCCCGTTTGGTAAACTGTCAGTACACGACCGATGGGGGAGATCTCCCGGTTTGGTAAACTATCAGTATACGATCGATCGGTGAGATCTCCACGTTTGATAAACTATCAGTACATGACCGATCGGGGAGATCTTGTTTTTGTATAAACTATCAGTACACGACCGAATCAGGAGATCACCCCGTTTGGCAAAAGTTTATTGTGGCCTATATTTAAGAATTTCAAGTTGTAGTTGTCGAAAAAAAAGGATTTTTAAAATTGGTTTATAAATAACGAATTTCTGAGGTAACAAGCCTAAAAAATACAACCGAATTGAGAATCTTCTCCTTTTTTGAAGTCGGTTTAAAAATGCGCGGTGGCTAGCTTACACTCAGACGCAATTTGTTCGGTCGGCAGTGTTAATAATAGCCTTATTTTAGTATTATAATCCTTTTTTTTCAATGCGGATAAAATTCTACATATAAAATTCAAAGCGCTTAGACGGGTTGCTGGGCTTGACTAAAACCTACAGATGCTACTTAATTATAACCACCTTCTTGATTGCAATCGGCATATAGGTAGCTTCGAATCTTACCTCTACACTAAAGGTTAGCGAACCTCGGGATTTAGATAGTCTCACAGATAAATCAGTTTGAAGACGTTGCTGCGTTCATAGTAGTTTGTACACATCATCGTCATCATCCCCAGTCCATATCGTTCCTACTACAGGGGCACGGACCTCCCCTGATCAGAAGGGGGATTAGGCCGTAGTCTACCGCGCTGGCCTAGTGCGAGTTGGTAGACTTCACACACCCATGCGGCATGCAGGTTTCCTCACGAAGTTTTCCTTCTCCGTTACAGTCTACAATGTAGACTGTACATGAATTAAAAATAATAACTCAGTGGTACGGGACCGGGATTCGAACCCACGACCCTTCGATCGTAAGCCGTGTCTAAAACCACTACACCACCAATGCTCTAAAACCACTACACCACCAATGCTCTAAAACCACTACACCACCAATGCTTTAAAACCACTACACCACCAATGCACACACACGGTGACTAAAACCAGTTTGCGGTACCGCGTACCACGCACTATCGTACCAATCGCTTATAAATAGCATTAGAAGCTAGTCATACATATTAAATTACGTTTACTATGCACAAAATTAAGTATCTACTTATAAAAATAAATAAATATAAAAAGAATTTGTTTATTTATCTGCTGACCGTACACAACTACGTACACACGCAAAAACGTCTCCAAATTGATTTGACTGTAGTTTAACTCAAAACCAATAATCAATTATTTCTGGTTGCTATTGAAGGTCCATTTCATTTGATGTATCTTACAATAGTGGTAATTCTGTTGTAACAGAACTTAACAAAATTTAGACTCTCTCTCTCTCTCTATCTTTTTCTAATGCCAAACATCAAAAAGAGATGGCAATCATTTTTAGCTAGTACCATCCTACATTTCTGTCAAAAAGTACAAAAAAAAAATGTTATGTTTTTGCATATATTTGGTTGGAAACTGTGAGCACCAAAATTGTAGCTATCTGCTTTTGGCGTTTGACATTAGAAAAAATAGGTAGAGTCTAAATTTAGTTAAGTTTTGTGACAATAGAATTACCACAAATACCTTTGAATTTCCTACCTTTATTAGTAGACATAACTGTTAGCCTGTTTTTTATTTGCTGTGCAGCACCGGCTTAATAATAGCGTCACTCAAACTCTTCACGTGGACGCTGGAGTATCAGCTACGGAATGTACCACGGGCAACAGCGTTATGCTGTTATTCAATCATAATCTACTGCGATCCTTAAGACGCCTGTCAAGCGTTGAGATTATACACATCGCTACTTTTCAAGGAGGCTCATGCCCAGCAGTGGACTTCAGTGCTGATGATATTTTTCATGACGAACCGTCGTAAGGACTAATTAACAAATTGTAAAACCAAAACACTATACTAACAACGCACTTACATACAGGACTAAATACGTCTAATGGGATATGCATATCGACGGTTGAAAAGTAAGTTAGTTTTTGTCGCTTATACCCTATAAGCGACAAAAAAAAATCAAATTGTTCAGGAGAGCGGTTTATAGTTTGAAACTGCAGAGAAATGCGTATAACTTTTTTATTTGTTGTCATATCGTGAAAATGGGAACAGCTTTAGAATCATGAAGAATAAAAGCATTAATTGGCGAAGCATTTATTTATTTGATTCGACTTCGTTTTGTGTGGTTTTATGCCGTTTAGATCAATTGATCTTGATTAGATCAATCAATCGATTGAGTTTTTTATTATTTGGGTATAAGTGACAAAAAAGTCATTGGTAGAGCCATGGGAGTAAGCGCATTCGAAACGGCGTACAATTTTATGTAGGATGGCATACATCACTCATTTACGACCAAAATATCTCTTATGCTCTTACATACCTTTCAACCGTCGATATAAAAGCCAGTATAATAAATAACTGTATTTTTACTGCACTGTTAGGGCACTACGTTCACTGCACAAAGTTATTACCAATAATTGTTAAAAGACGGACGGACACACAAAGGCTAAACTCACAAACGAGGCTGTGAGAGCAAAAATGGTCTAGATGCATTTTTTTACTTAGTTATTTTTTTTTTATAAAAAGAACTGTTACTTCTACAAGACTTCTTAAATTTTTGATAGAAATTCTTTATTTTTTTTTCAAGTTATTGTACTAATTCAATATTTTATCTATAGATAAAATATGGAATTAGTTTCTTTGGCCTCTATGGCACAAATATGAAAATTTAAACAATTATAACAGTTTTATATAAAAGGTAATATTGAAAAAAGCCATTTGTACAGGGGTCGGCAACCTACGCCCCGCGGATCACCGAATGACCCATTTGGTGGTGACCCGCTTTAGTCCCAAAAATAAAGTATAATACATAAAAATCAAAAAGTTTTGGAAAATACGAAAACATTTGGGTCAGAGATATCTGACCCCAAATGTCTCTTTAATATTCACGTTTTGATTGATTTTGACCCGCCGCCATAAATGATTGCCGGCCCCTGTGTTAGACCGTCCTTGCAATCATGGTTCACAGTCATGAACCACTGTAAAAGCTAAACGGAAATAAGTTTCATGATATTAATTTCATGAACAGTTTCACATTAAATTTCAGATACTGACTCTGCATTAACTTTGTGTGTAAATAAAATGCACATATTGCTATATGTACTATGGCCACCACCTTGGAGGTGATCAAAAAAGACACGTGCTGCGTCATCATCAAACATAGTGGAAAAATATCATACTTATAATTAGGTATCACACTACACGCAGCCATTATTGGAAGCAATTTTTTTTATTGAATAATGAAAAGTGTTTTATGAATATTCCTGATGTAACTATTTTTATACCTTTTTAACAAATATGTTGACATTTTATGAATATTTAATCGGTGACAATCTATTAAAAGTATAATATTATAACACTAGTGACAAGTGTTTTATGAATGAATAACTATATAGTTGTATTATAATAACACCAGGAATGATGCAGCCATTTTTAAACCTTTTCAGTGATTTGTATTGTAATTTATAAATATTTAAATAATCGATGGCTCTCTATTAAAATTATTGTTAATCAAAACATACTCGTTACACTCTCGGTCTTATTATCAAGAGTGTACATGAAATGTAATCATGGAACTAATTTCGCATTGTAAATAATTCGGCTGCACGGAACTCCCCTGTACGCCCAACAGACAGATGTTCTTGTCCACCATGAAGGTGACGGAGCAGTCCAGCAGGCTCGTGTTGAGGCAGTCCGTGGACTGAACCACGGGCCGCTGGCAGTATATCTTGTTGAAGTCTGCCGCGGGGCGGTCAGAGTGCTCTATAATACCGGGATGGTCTCCGTGGTGCACCGTGGACGAGATACGGAATCCTGCGGGTGAGCCATCAGCCTGAAAACATCCGCTGCTTCGCACATGTAACTGTTGCTAATCTGTTATTTTTATTTTAAATATTATTTTTATTAAAAGTGCATTCGATACAATGTGATAGGTATCTTACTGGCACCATATGTTACATTTTAAAAGATTGCAAATATGAACAATTACCTGAACTTTATCTGAAGTAACTAAACATTACTTTAAGCGTTGACAATTTGTCCACATAGTTAAAGAAAACATAAATTTCTCTACTACAGCCGACAATAGACAGACGGTTGCAAAACGAAAAACATACCCGTTTGTGACATGTTTATATATTATAGTATATTTATTTTTTATAATGTATTAATTTAAATAAATATGTAAAGTACGATTGCACCACCATATCTAGCTATGAATCCTATCCTTCCAAAGGTTGTCTAGAGCTGGTCGCACACTGCGATAAGACCGCCTTATCATATCATACACTTTCTATTTTCAAAGTTTGTGATATTTTTTGTACTGGTATGCAGTAGGGTACTATTATTTTCTATGCTGCAGAGTCCCATCGCTCAAATACCTTCGATGCACTGTTTGTTTTGGCTAGTACGATAAAGCTCACCGTCGTATCTGGGGTGATGGCGCTGGCCTACCAAGCTAGAGTTAAACGAGGAGGGCGGAGGGCGCGTGTCGGCGGTCACGACGATCTGGTCCATGAGCACGGGAGACGGCGTGTCCAGCGTGTACGTCGGCATCTGGACCAACTTACATCGTTCATTTAAGAATAGACTTCGTGAATTTCTTACCTGTGAAATGGCAAAAATATCTCAATAAATTTAAAGTATATTATATTTTTGCATTCATTCATAGTTCTATATCTTACTTTTGTTGTATTAGTCTATTTTGTATGTATTTCCATATTTATATATAATATATATGTATTATATAAGCTTTAATTAAGCACGTGTTTCACACTCCTTTATTTTACATCACTTACTTCACCTACCTCGTGTAATGTCAGCACCGTCTAAGGACGACTGGTAGAGAATGCCGCAGGCATTCAGTCCGCCCGTAGGCCATTAGTGTATTAAGTGTAAATAATACGTCACGGAAGTCCCCACAATCCAAGTCTAATTAACACTAAACCTACCGACATTTCATACACACCTATCTCTACCACAGCGGGTCAAATGACCCGCGCTTAAAAAATTATATATACATGTGTATTTCTCACCAAGAACAGTCAATATTGAAAAATACTTTCAATATATTATATATATCGAATATATATAATAGATTTGTATTGGTGGCTTTATAATTAGTCTAGTTATTTCATAACATCATTTATTGATGCGGAGACGCTATTTATGAATATCTCAAACTAATTCAGTAATTAGTTTTGGTTTTAAAATATTATGAAATTGGTCATTTATAATATTTTGTACAATACAAAAGAATTTGACAACCAATAATTTCTATTAAATTCCAAGGATTATTGTTACAAAATAATAATCAATTTAAGAATTAGCTTAAAATAATTTGCAATATTTTAACACCACGTTAGTCTTTGATTTGATCACAAATCTATTGAACTTTAATGGAATATTCAATAGATTTGATACAATTTCTATTAAATTCCAAATATTATTATTACTAAAAAGTAATCTATTTAAGAGGAGGTGTCTACCACCAGCTAAGTATCACTTGTATTTTTATAATAATAAAATAATAAGTTCATGTGATGGTTTGATCATAAATGTGTTAATATTGTTGAGATAAATTCTTGTTGTTATTAAAAGCAGAGATAACCTTATAAGTGTTTGCTCATTATTAAAGAAAGTTAATAATACCGACAATGCTGACGTCACACCTTTTAAAAGTGCAAGGGCACGTTATAGCGAGATGGTTAAATTATGACCCATGATGATGTTGATGATTACGTCACCACCTGTAGGTTCGAAGTGTGGCAGAAGTGACAGTATCGGAAAAGGGAAGATCTTCCGACCAGACGGGCGATACGTCTGGCGGGGTCTGCCGCTGCCGACAACGGTTGATGTCGGGACGTTGTATATACACTAAGTCGCTATTAAACTTCATGCGCGTGATTTAGACTTCCATATTATATCGTCACTTTTAAAACAGCGCCATCTGTTGAGGATGTGTAGTATGTAGTGAGGTAGATCGCCACACACGTCATCGTCGACCCTTGGGGGTCGATATATACCACTTTGGGTATCAATAACTTAAATGATGATGCTATGGAGCTTTTTCAACCTTATAAAATTATTGCAAATTTATCAACATCAAATGTGGTTTTGACGGTTGTCGTAGACCCCTTGCGGGGTCGATATAGACCACTTTGGGTATCAATGCTCTAGAGCCTTAATTAGATAAAGAAAGGCTGCAAGTGTCATCAAATGCTAACATGTAGTGACTACCTAGTAGTGTAGTTATATATCTAATCTCCGCCGAAGCCTGCGTATTTCTAATGAACCTTACATTGATGCCTTTTCTTGCGTGTAGGCTTAAATCGTCTGACGAAAAAAAGAGGGACGGGAGGGGAGGGGCAAAGCCCGAATCTCCGCTTCAACCTCTCCGGGCCGCCCTCAACATTTAGTTGAGGATCTGGAGATGGAAGATTCCACGACATATTGGCTAAAGTAGCTGTTTCTGCAGTCCCCATCAATGGAGTGGATGGAGGTCTTGGATTTGTATTGGACCCCTCCACGACCGGTGGAGACGGTGCGAGGATCAGCGGTACATTCTCGACAGGGGCACATGCAGTCGTACCTTCGTCCAAGAATCGGAACGAACATCTTTCTTAATGGCTGTGAAGCGATGGCTGCCCATAAGTGTGCAAATGGCACTTTATCGAAGATTTACGACAGTTCAGACAGAAGAGAGGTTAAAAAAGGTTGTCCGTGAGAGATCACGTGTGGCGATACGACCGTCCAATGTACACTGTCTATCTCTTTTGTTTATTGTGTTCGTAACGTTCTTTTGTATCGGTGCGCAATAGAAGGTACTGTTATTCTATTCTAACGCTCACCAACACAGATATGTCATACAACGTGACAAACTCATTCACAATTGTATAATATAATAGTTGGAGTGTTTGGACAGAGCAGAATTTGGGACCTCGTAACAATTGACCGGGAAACATAAATTACTCGATAGTTGACAGGACCGCGTCCCTATAGTCTATTTATTATTTATACTTCATACACTAATGGCATATTATTACATTTATTTATTTATTGATCATGGGAGGTTCGTTCCCTTGTAGTGGGAACGTATATTAACTGGGGACGATGAAGATAGGGAATTGAAAAAAAAAAATACTCACGTTCGAACTGATTCCACCGCCAATGAGCTGCTTCCTCGGCATCCTACACATGGAAAAACCAGTGGGCATCGGCGTATCAGAGTTACTGGACAGAATGTTCATGAGTATCGCAAATGATTCTGACTCGGTGAGCAGAGACGATCTGGCCGGACCCTCGGCAAATTGCTGCGGCGTCAATGTCAGGAAACGGATCTTTTCTACAACACTTCGGATTTTGGGTGTCTGTTTCACATCTGTGGAAATAAAAAGATATTTTGTTATTTTTTTTTTGTATAGATAATGTTAAAATGCGAAGCACGGACAAACAAACATCGACGGATTCGGTTCCAGCCCCTCTAGCAAGTTGACTGTCTACAATCGTTGACGCTAATAGAAACGAAAAAATGTATTGGAATGACATTTCTAATCGCCAAGTCACCCATGACTAGTAACAGTATTAGATTAAAAAGTTAATATTAAAATAACAAACTGAAGATAATCTAACTATTAACACATATTCGTCCGGTAATTTTGTTTACATTTTCACCGTTATGCGATGTAAATCATGCAAATAAAGCTAAAATCACTTGCCTCTTGGAATTATTTCTGTTTGGTAAAAATTATATTTTAATATATTCAGAATTAAAAGAAAAAATCAATTATTTTTGTATTATACAAATGACGAATTTTCATCAGGCGGACTACATATCGCTCATCCAATAGAACAACGACGTAATTACATTTTTGCAATTTATCAGAATAAGCGTTTCAGTTTAAAATTGGATTATACCCATTTTGTA
>WUAW01010010.1:21024-31705 GCA_017165845.1 Thaumetopoea pityocampa
TGTATATAGTATCTGCTACTTTGGCATGGAAGTGGGCATGAGTTTTATTATTTTATGCAGACTCAAATTTTTATTAACTTTTTTAATGTTTTGTAGTATGACCCTTTCATAGGAATTATGATAATACTTTTAAAATTAAGCTGACGTCAAAAAGTGTGTAATTTGGGTAATTTTCAAATTAAAAGTTTCAATTATTTTCTATTATATTATAATACTTACATCTACCCATTTACAGCTACCAATTTGGGACATAAATTCCCAAAGAAGACGATACAGACATCCAACGATCGCTAGATACATACAAATGGCGGTAATGAAATTGGAGGATATTGGAGGGCTTCATGGCAATCAATTCCTTGATATACCCGTGTATATACGCCACCTACCTATATAAGAAATTAATATTGTTTATAATATAACGGCAGAACTACTTAATATTAGGGTGGAGTTAGATTTTTAAAAGCAGGCGGGAATTTTCTTAATAGTTTCTAATTGTCCAAGCACCGAATAAATAACACAGAATACATTTAAAATCAAAAACCTCAACAGCGTTCCAAGCGGGTAAACGGAGAACTAAAATTGGCATACATTTCTTCATTTACATAAAATCATGGCAAACCTTGTTTGGATGAATTGGATAACATGACTGTCGAGGATAAAAATGTTTTCACTTGTAAATTTTTATATTTACAAAGCGTTGTATAGGTAGTCTAACAATTTACAACACCTAACAGTTAATCTACATCAAATACTTAGATAATATTTTATATACGAGTATTTACTTATCGCATTTAATTGTCCTGTTTACGTCAAATATCGTCGTAATCTTTATAATATATTTTTTGAACTCGCTTTACAGAGATATCATAGATAGATATAGTATAGGTATACAGCAGGGGTAGTCGATAGCGGCTATTAGTCGAGTCAATTGTGGCAAGCCAAAAAACATAAGTTTAATATACCTAATAATAAAATTTATATGTAAAAAATACGTAGAACATCGTGTATCAGTTCACAATTGACATTCCATCACATTATTTATTTAAAATTTCAAGAAGTATGTAACTGATAGATCCCACAGTGTTATCGTCAGTAAAAATAGATCTTGGATATAATAAAGTGGCTACTCCTGGCATACAACTATACAATAATAGTATGCTTGTTCACGACCATATAGTGCATTTATCATTGTCACTGATAGATGTCGCTATCTCAATAATGCTAAATATTGTAAGGCAGTTTTAAGATTTTTGTCGTGACAGTATACCCTAATGTTCCTAAGAGTTAGAACTGTTCTTCTTCTTCTTGTTGTCATTGATCAACGTATATACATATGTACATACATACAATTGTGTAAGAATACAAAATAGACCAAACTAACACAACTGATAAGGTTAGTACAATGCTCCTACATCCCCGAAGACCTCAAAACGTAACAGGAACACGCTGGGATTTTGGCCACTAACAGTGGGATTTTTGGCTTTCATAACTTGCTCGCTTTCCCTATAGCGAGACAATATACTCAACAGGATTTTTACTCCTATAAAAAAGATCGCTGCTAGATTGGTGTAACTGATCTCTGCATACAAAACGAAACTCTATTGTTTTAGGCTAAGTATGATATTAGCAAAAAAAATTAATGTTTGAAATGTAGTAACCATTTCATAATGTATGTACCAGTATGAAACAGATTGTTGTATCTCTATAATGACCAAAAATGTTCATGGAGCAGAATTGTTGTATCTCTGACAAAATAAAATTATTGGGCGGAAAAAATGTTCTATCTCTGACAACGTAAAATTTAGGGTGACAGAAATGTCGTATCTTATTCCATGCAGTCTCTGTGACACATAAATAAAGTAGTATCTATTTTATTTTTTTAAAATGCATATTTTACCTTAGTAACAACAATTTTTTTATGTGCAATGCTAAAACTAGGCAAAAATCCAAGGTCGTATTGATGAAAAATTTAATCGTAGGAAAACGAGACTCAGACCATTCGAAGCGGGTTTTTTATGGCTTTATGGTAATCAGATTTAGCCCACAATGCAAGTTACGACATTTCCGCTTTCTCCCGTCGATATATTCTTCAGTTTGACAGAAACGTAGGTCGGAACTCGCTATAAGTATTTGCTATAAAATGAGAATTTTGGCGTTTGACATTAGAAAAAAAGAGTGAGGGACTGAATTTAGTTAAATTCTGTTACAACAGAATCTTCACCATTGTATTATACTAGCTTTTGCCCACGGCTCCGCCCGCGTAAATGTCGGTTTTCCACAACATGGGAAATCCCGACACAATCATAGATTTATATAAAAAACCATTAACCACATTTACTTGACCTCTCGTACCTTAACGACGGCTACTAAAACGGGATCAAGCTGTATCTTCAATTCTACTGGATCGATTTTGATGAAACATCCCGCATTATTTAAGTCGGAATAGGTAAACTCACATTCGTATTTATAATATTATGTTAGGATAATTACTCCGTTTTATAAGAAATGTTACACGTTAAAGATTTAAACATGGATAAATCATCTTAGCGCCAATTACCTATCTCTCTGTTTTAGTAGCCTTGATGTCATTTAGGTACGAGAGGTCAAGTAGTTCTTAGACTATTTATATAAATCTATGTTTGTGTTGGGATTTTCCATGTAGCGGAAAACCGACATTCACGCGGGTAAATCCGCGGGCAAAAGCTGGTATTTAATGAAAATTACTTATGACCTATTTACTCTCTTCAGTACCCCCTCTATGACTTCTCAAAAGATGGTGCACTAGCGGTCTGTGATTGATCGATGGTGTTAAGCCAGCGTCCTCTATACTTATTTAATTCCCGGTATGTTAGTTCTATGGTAGCAACGAAGTCTTTGTCATTAAGATTTGGCTTAAAGCTCTTAGCTACCAAGCCATAAAATATACAAAAAAAACTAATTTGTCATTCATTCTCATTCAAAGTAATCATTCAAACGAAACGGAATTAAAAAAAATCAAATTAACGTTTCAGTTGTGTTATTGTGTCTGATTATAATGGATTTCAAAAATTATATTTATTTATTGTTAATATCTTGCTTAGTGACGATTGGTAAGTGAAACGAATATCTTTTAACCTAAATCTGTATTATGGACGCTTTAAATGGCGCATATTTTTGTTATTTTCGATTTTCACATTTCTCGTACCTAATTGTTTACGTGCGATTTTTGACACGCCCTGTCTTAAGATATTAAATTCTGAACTTTTAAGAAATAATTGAGTTTAAATATGATAATTAATACAGATTCATGAGCTTAGGTGATTATTTGGTCTTAAGTTCAGTCTAAATTTATTTGCTTAAAATTGTGATACATGGCTAGATATACATATAAGTAATTAACAAATATTCCAGCATATTTTAGCACAATCTACATTAAACCATATTTATACAATATTAATTACATTACTTATTTGCTATATTGCAATGTAATTAATATAATTGTGTAAATAGTAATCTCTTTGGTGTTTCACTTTTATAACCTATAAAGAATTTATTAGCAATTAATGTAGTGAAATTAAGAGTAATTCTCCAGATTAGGACTTGGCTACACTTAGGCTTACTGACTTGAAATAAATTTTAATCAATAGAGGAACCATGGCTATTGTATATTTCAAAAGCCCTATCTGGAGCAATCTACACCTGTTTATTTATTTAGTTATTTTTTTATAACAACCTAACATGCTCCTTTTTGCTTCTCTCATTGTTGAACCTATTTTTGGCCATTTATTTTGTTGTTCCTAACAAAGATTTTTACACCCACCATTGCAGTAAAATCATATGTACTAAAATAAATATAGTGGTTTCCATTATAATGTGATTTTAAGAATTTTAAATATTTTTTTTCTCAAAAGTGGTTGAAATGCCCCAAATGGGAGTTTTAAAATTTACTGTAGCTGTTGATCCTCTATCAATTAAAATTTATTTCAAGATAATAAGCCTAAGTGTCACTAATCTGAAGAATTAGGGAATTAAGATACATTGATTATAATTATTGAACAATCTTGGATGTCTCACAATATAGTTATTAAGTATAAATAGCATGTTTGTTTTATCAGATATAGAATAGAATAGAGTACTCTTTATAGCAATACAAATACAAAATTTTTGCCATAATAATAAGCTAAAAATAGAAAGAGTACATTGGGCAGTCTTATAGCAGTATGATAACTCTCTAGACAACCTTTGATTAGATAGAATTTATAGTAGATTGGTGGTGCACATGTACTGTGCATATTTATTTGAAATGATATGTTATAATAAAACCAAAAACAATAATATATACACACATACATAATATATATATACACAAATATATGTACCTTTTAGGTATTTGTCTATACTATTATAAAATTGTTAAATGTCAAATTTCCAAAAATCAAAGACACTAAAAAAACTACTCAGATTGACTAATTAAGGGCTTCTGAAACCAAATATATCAATGTTTGTTCGAGCTTCACGCAAAAACCAGCAGGTAGATTTTGATCAAACTATTACCGTCTTAAAGGTACTATTCCGACTTAAATACTGCAGCATGTTTCATCAAAATCAGTCCGGTAGAATTAAAGATACAGCTTGATCCCTATTTCAGTAGCCGCCGCCTAGGTATGAAAGGTCAAGTAAAAGTGGTTCTGTGGCTTTTTATATAAATGTATGACTGTTCCGGGATTTCTCATGTAGCAGAAAACCTACATTCATGGGAGTAGAGCCATGGGTAAAAGCTAGTGCTGGAATAAAACCAAATACAATAATATATGCATATACACACATAGATATGCATTCATAATACATATACACATATATACATATACACAAATGTAACTAAAACTAAATAAATGTTTATTTACTAACCATTTCTTTAACACTTTTAAAACTATAGAATGCAAGAAAAAATGTTAAGGGAATTTAGTACATATTTTCAGTAATAACTATAATACCTTGATTATGAGTTATTAATTTAATTAATTATATTTGGCATCAGATTGTTGATTTGATTTATGATTAACTTGACAGGCTCAGCGCAGAGGACTCCTACAATATCACATATAACCCAGGAACAGATCAGGGACATCGGTAGTCAGGTTGACTTGGATTGCTCTGTGCACTATGCCAAAGATTTTCCAGTCATTTGGGTATGTATTAATTTCAGTTTTTTTCTTAGATATTGCAAGTAGTCCATAATTATGCCTGCTTTAGAGATGCAGTCTACATTAAAGACATCAATGTACTGAACGGAGAAGGAAAACTTTGTGAAAAAACCTGCATATATATGTGAAGTCTACCAATCTGCACTAGGCCAGCATATACTACGGCCTCATTTCCCTACTGATAAGAGGAGGTTCATACCCTTGTAGTGGGGACAAATATGGACTGCAGATGATGACAGATGCAGACCTCCCTCCATTAGATGCAAATTTGACCATAATCTTTGATGTACGCCAGTTGCTGGTTGATTGGACTTCATCATCATCATTTACCCATCTATTGTCCCACTGCAGTGCATGGGTCTCCTCTCAAAATGAGAGCGGTTAGGCTATAGTCCATCATACTAGTCCCATAGTTCCCAAAATGGTCCAGGTGGACCCCCAGGGGTCCACGGGAGACTCGAAGCGTTGACTCACTTGTAGCAGCGTTGGTTGGTATCAATACATTAGAGTTAAGGCGCAAATTTGCGCTTATCCTACATTACTACCTACTCCTTAACAATCTAATTGATAACCCAAGCGCCCTGGCGCGGTGTTCGCTAATCGCTGTGAGCGGTCGCGGCGGTCGCACGTGAGCAGTTTGCTAGCTGCGCCAGCGCAGACGCGTACGCGCACCGCACATTACGTGCCGACGCATCACGCTATCACTGCTCAACACATTGATTGCACAAGAACCAGATGTTGACATTTTCTTCGCCAAATATAATAAATTTTAAAATTACTGTATCCAATTTTAAAGTACTACATAAGATTACTCTGTAACCAATTATGTACCGTGTCAAATCATAAATGTAATTAATGATTAGCTTGCTATGCGCTTTGGCATAGTTGTAAGCATAGCAAGCAACTGTTAAATAAATAAATAAATAAGAAATGTCAAGGACATACCGGTTAATAACGGTTAATGAATATAACTTAAAGAAAATTTAAACCTTAAAGAGAACTTTAGTTGCAGATTAATGATTAATGTACCAGTTTAAAAGAATCAAAGTGCAACGATTATGTTCCTATGTACTTATGGCCAAACAGGTTTGAAAATTTAACCAGTTTTTAAACCCTGGAAGTAACCCATTGGCACAGCACTGTGATCGAACCAGCAACCTTTTGATCATGGGCCGTGTGTAGCACCACTGGACCGCCAATGTATTCATGCAAGAATATTTAAATGTTCATGAATATTCGTAAACCTGACTAGAATCTTATGTGTATGCATATAGGCAGGACCGTCTTAATATTCGGCGCCGGGGTCAGCTCAGCTCGCGTGGTCTCATTGTAGTAGGTACCTATCGAAATTTCTGGCGGTCGGCTTGTACCCTAGGGGATGCAAGTCCTAGGGGACTCTGAGCCCGGGTGCACCGCACCCCTTGAACCCCCGTGTAAAGACGTCCTGCATATAGGTGGTCTGTATATAAATTAATATATTTATTACCTTGTGATGATGCCATTCTTTAATTTTATTTCTTTTGTAGGTTAAGTATGACCGCTTGAAAACGGTAGAATCAATCCCATTGTCCAGTAATGCTGGTCTCATTATCAAGGACTCAAGATTCTCACTAAGATATGATGATGCTACCGCTACCTTTACTCTTTCGGTGGGTATTCTCTTATTATTCCTATTAATTTTTTTATTAGGACAAGTGAAAAGACTTATTTTAAGGTATCTGTTAATTTACACATTTCAATGAAATTTACTGAAAAATATTTTATTTATAAACTTGAAATTTTACATCTACATTAATATAAATAAAAATTTAAAGTACCCCTCACACTAAAATCTTCTAAAAAGTAAACAATATGTGTTTGTTGGCCTTCTAACTTTATTATCAGTAACCAGTATTTTGATCCAAGGGTTGTTGCAATGGGGCAATACTAAAGAATAACTTTATTATTGTTGTTGCTCGGTATAATTCACAAACCTCTTCTGTTTGGAGCTCTATCTCTCTCTTCTAGGTTTATACATTCTGCATTCGTAGTTCAAAATTAATAAAGGTTTCATTTAATTAGCGGTCTCCTGATCCGATGACTCTTGGATCAAAACGCTGGGTACTTATAATGAAGTTAGAGGGCTAACAAACACATATTTAATTTACATTTTACAAGTATTTAGTGTTGGGAGTTTTTAAATTTTCATTTTATATTTCAGAATTTTTAAATTATCTATTAGCAGGACACCCTACGAACAACGGTCTATCTCCACGTTCATGTAAATACTTTTCGGGATGAAACACAAAATTGCAATAAAAGATTTTGCTCGCCGAAATACCATCATTCTCTGTATCCTCGATCATCATCTGTCTAACATATAGTCATTGAGATCATTTCTACGAGCCCAAAGATGCTATATCTCTTGTAAATTGTTGAGGAATTGGGCATCCCGCTGACTACTTGATGCCGCATCATCAGCTCAAGGTTGCCATGTTTCGGAAATACCACTGAACTAATAGTACACAAAATTTTTTTATCAATTAGACAAGTGAAAGTTGGTAAGAATTTTTTCTCAAGTAGGAAATGAGCATCATGTCTCCTAACTCCTGGGCTGATCTTCATAAAATATAGCTAAACTCCATCTCAATCACATCAGCTATCAAAAAAACCACATCAAAATTGGTCCATTTGTTTGGGAGCTACGAAGCCACTGACAGCCATACAGATAGACATATAGACACACAGATACACAGACAAATGTCAAACTTATAACACCCGTCTTTGTTGTCGATGTTATAAAAATAAGGATAAATGAAACGATTGGATGAGCACAAGTTGTAGCTAGAAAAGTGTCAGTTTTATTAAAACCCTTTCAAATTCTTTCCAATCCGGCCCTAGGGCCGTTTGATTTTTTTCTACAGTTATAAAATAGATGTAAGACTCGGTGAGAGTTGCTCAACCCAGAGATAGTTTGAATGCTGACTATTGACAAGACTATTTCTACATCTATTTGATTATTGGTTAATATTCTACTATGGTCTTTGGTCTGTTAATAATGACGATTTTTAACCATCAGATCAAAGACATACAAGAAAATGACGCTGGGTGGTATCAGTGCCAAGTGTTGATGTCGATAAGTAGTAAGATCACGGCTGAAGTGGAACTCCAGGTTCGACGCCCGCCCATCATTTCAGATAATTCGACAAGATCCATAGTTGCGAGCGAGACTGAGAGTAAGTTATCAAGATTTTTAATTTCACTCGTTAGTTTATACTTTTAATATTGTTTTAAAGCTCTGGATACTTGTCCTTTATAGTCACACAGTTTAATGAATATATTAGAAATATTTAGATAATGTTAGTAACATTTTATTGAAACAAAGAAAGTCGATAGGAAGCTACCAATTCAGTATGTATCCACATGCTTTTGATTACTGTCTGTTTGTAATGTCTTATCTGTCATATAAAAAATATGTTTGTTTCAAAGGTGTCCAAATGGAATGTTACGCCGGTGGATTTCCGCCACCGAAGATATCTTGGCGTCGCGAGAACAACGCCATATTGCCGACCGGTGGCTCCATCTACAGGTAAATTTCTTCCTCTTAGAATGCTAAGATTAAAAATGCTCTTAGGATTCTAAGTAATGACTTAGAATCCAACGCTATTTTTTATGTAATAAATCTAACATTATATATAAAAAAAATTGGGAATGAATCATGAAGATACGAACGAACGTTTTGTATGTTATCTAAAATGGCTAGAATTATTTTAATGTAAGTGTATTACTATCTCTGTTCCACATATAGTAGACTCTGAGCCGTGGTTGCCCAACTGTCCAGAGAAGCTAACTTCATTCCAGTTAACTGGGATGACTCATATCCAATAATAATCATCATCATATTAAACCACACGTCCCCTGCTAGACATAGGCCTGCTCTAATGAACGCAATATTGAATGGCTATGAGCCGCTTGCATTCACCGGTTGGCCGCGACCTTCATCAGGTCATCGGTCTACCTGCATTACGATTTCCAATACGGGGTCGCAACTCCAGCACTTTAGGACCCCAACTTCCATCAGTGATCCAATAATACCCAAAATTAATATGTTGCTTAATGAGCAAATGATCAACTCGGTTTGTACCACAGACTAGGTTATAGCTTCAAAATTAAATTCACTGAATATTCAAGAATACTTCTATTAAAAATGTCTTCTATTAAATAACAAATATATAGCGAAATGATGATGACCCGTGATGATGTTAATGATGAGGTCATCAGTTATGGGTCGAAATATGACAGAAGTGGCAGTATCGGTGAAAGGGAAGATCTGACCAGACGGGTGTTATGTCTGGCGGAGCCTGCCACTGCGCCTACAATTGATGTCGTGACGTTGTATATACGCTAAGTCGCTACCAGACTTCATGCGCGTGATTCAGACTTCTAATGTCGTTACTTTAGTTCTACGCCATCTGTTGAGGACAGGTGGTACTATGTAGTGAAATAAGTTGCCACAAATAAAATCGTCAATAAATTCGATTACAATCTCAACACCTTTGCAACCGTATCTTCATACCAATAAAGTATATTCTATTTTTATTCTACAGAGGTAACATCTTGAAAATCGCATCCGTGCATAAGGAAGACCGCGGCACATACTACTGCGTAGCTGAGAACGGTGTTGGGCAAGGTGCTCGGCGGAACATCAACCTGGAAGTGGAGTTCGCGCCCGTCATCACCGTACCTCGCCCGAGACTCGAACAGGTTGGTTATGATCCTCTTACATAAATGGGACGGGGATGGTTAAACAAGAGTAAAGGTTTATTATCTTACTAGATTTTTCCCCGCGGCTGCGTCCGCGATAATGTCGGTTTTCCGCCACATGGGAAATCCTGAAACATAGATTTATATGAAAAATCTTAGGACCACTTTTACTTGAGCTCTCGTACCTTACCGGCGGCTATTAAATCAAGGATCAATCTGTATCTTTAATTCTACAGGACCGATTTTGATGAAATATGCTACAGTATTTAAGTCGGAATAGTACCATTAAGACTAATAGTTTAACCAAAATCTACCTGCTGATTTTTGTATGAAGCCTGAACAAACAAACAAACAATAACCTAAAGCCGTCACTGATGAAATGTCCAATCAATGATCTTTTGAATGGAGTGTTGTTATACTGGTGCAGGTATGTGAAAGAGATAGTAAGATGTTCCCACTATGCTCCAGCTCTTTATGCCCATTTTACAATATTAATTACTACCTTATTACTAACTAATTTCGGTACTGTTTTCGCACAACGATTTATTAATGCTATTTGTCGTGTATAAATTAACGTAAAAAATCAAACATAGGAACCTTATTCTCGCGACCGCACAGCTTTAATGAGTTAGATAATCAGCCCCCCTAGCCAAGTTGACATTCGACAATCGTTATCGCTAATAGAAACTTCACTTCACTTCTTGGTTTATGGCGTTTGACCAGTTTGGTACAATTCTGCCAGTATCCAGTTATAT
>WUAW01010016.1:3595-13717 GCA_017165845.1 Thaumetopoea pityocampa
TTTTTAATCAATTATTAACAACTGTAAGTGCAGACACCAAAACAGTTGCTTCCGTTCATTTTTTATGTACAAACAAAGTAGGTGAAATGAAGTTAATTTATAATAAAAAGATCATTGGCAATATTTTTATAGGAATACAGTTTCACTGGTATAATTTTTTAGAACAAGTTTTTGTGGTACAAAATTAATCAAATATCAATACATATATTTTTTATGTATACTGTGTATTGCATAAACAATCAAATTTATCGTATAAAGACGTGATCGTTTCGTTTTCATATTTAATGAAGTATTAAGTATAATGTGCAAAATTTCTCAATAAAACAATTGTGTAGAGAAGTAAGGTAGAGAATTAAGATCGTCAGATAATTGGAGAGCTATTCATTAGGTGAGTATAATTAGACGCGTTACAGTATGTGGGTCGATCGTTGTCAACGGGCGATAGGTGTGAATGGACAGAAGACAAAACAAATCTTACGATACGGCAATACCTTCAATTTTGACGATGCCTTTAGTGCATTGATACCCAAAGTAATTATTGATATTGCATACTATCATGCCTATACAATTTTATTTGTGTTCACTCGTTGCCTATATACGTTTGTTTGTGTCGAAACTTGTATGGTAAATGGGCATTCCCCTTTCGGAAGGGGTATGGGGGGAGGGGGGTTGTAAGCTGCTCTTGGTCAACCAGTTATTTACAAATCCCAATCATTTATTTTTCAAAAACACTGTTAATCCCAATTAATTCTACTTTCTCTCAACAAACTACCCATATTTATAGAGATAATAATGACAGCACATTTGTATAATCGACGAAAGTGTGTGAAAAGATGTGTGGATTTGGATGAGGCGAGAGAGGTGTCTCAGGTTCGTAATATATGGCGAACTGTGGTCTCTGCCCCTACCTTTATGGAATACTGGCGTGAGTGTATGTATGTATGTACGTACATTGGTGGTGTAGTGGTTATAGACACGATTCACGATCGAATGGTCGCGAGTTCGATCCCCGTCCCGAGTGAGCTTGAATTATTACTAATCCATGTGCGGTCTACATTGTAGACTCCAATGTACTGAAGAGAAGGAAAACTTGGCGAGGAAACCTGCATACCCACTTGGGGGTGTTAAGTCTACCAATCCGCACCAGGCCAGCGTTATAGATTACAACCTAATCCCCTCCTGATCAGGGGAGGTCCGTGCCCCTGTAGTGGGGACGAATATGGACTGCTGATGAAAGATGACGACATTTGCATAAAAAAATTGTGCAGAATTCAGACAGAAGATAGAGCATTCGTTACTTTCACCACCAATCCACCTACTCTTCCACTACAAGCGCGGGCTTCCTGTCAGAGTGAGAATAGTTTTGACTATTCAAACCCTTCTCAATAATGCTAGGGTGAAGAAGACTCTAGATAGCCTTACACACGTTGAACTAGCCGCTCGCCAAATTACTCAAATCAACCGTATCATTGGCACCAGACAATGATGTTATTTATAACTACACTTGTATAGATTTTATATACATTATATACATGTTGGTGATAATTATAAAACATGTGAGAGCCGATGCACTCTCTGCTGAGGATTTTAAAGATCGATTGAAATGGAACAGGTTGAATCGGAAGTTGGGCCGGTGTAAAGTTTGGGATTAATTTAATTAAATTAAACATCCATGAGTCGGGTACAGATGTTGGAGTGTGTGTCGCCGTCATAATAATAGCGTCACTGTATTCTTCCCGTGGATGCTGTCAGAATCATCTAAAGGACGTACCAGAATAACGTGCACCAGAGTTGTCCTATTATTCAATCAAAATCTACTGCGATCTCCAAGACGCCTTCCAAGAGAGTAATCCCTCATTTTTAAGGGGAAGACGCATATCCTGCAGTGGACTTCCACGGGCTATTTCGATGATGATAAGTCAAGTATACATATTCGTGTTTATCACACAATATTTGTACGGAATTCGTATACGAGATCCTCTTCACGGAAAGTTGGGCCACTACCAACCGAGTCTATCAAATCGTCAAACTGATGGACTTATAGAGTATTATCTCTGCTCTTGCAGGTTGTAACTTTACTAAGTGCTGCAAGCAGCTGGCGGAGCAGCTTGGCATCGGTGGCTGGGTGAAGAACTCGAAGAAGGGCACAATTGTTGGCAGAATACAAGGAACCAAAGCTCAGTTGGATCACATGTATGTAAATGTTGATTTATTGTTTGCACAATGAAGCGGTCAGTTAACACAATTAAATGTCATCTAATTAGTAGGGTTGACTGAGCCACATGTAGCTATTCCGTTTAATCTATGTGTGCTATGTATACATTAATTCATATATACATACACTCGCGCCGATATCCCATAAGAGTAGGCAGAGACCATAGTACATACATACAGTCACATCGCTTTCACATTGGGGTAGGCAGAGACCACTTCTTTCTACCTGCTACGATCGTTCAATATAGCAAAGTGGCTATCTGCAGCCCAATTCGCCCCCGCAGGTAACGAGACGTGTCGGGTTGCGAACCACGATGCCGCCATTTTATAAGGTTCAAAAGTGTTAAACTTCCTTAGTGCGTTCCCACGGCTTATTAGAGAAGAAAGCAAAGAGGATGAGGAAGGGCAGGTGTATTGAGCAAGGAATATGGAATTTAGGAAAAAGATTATAAGACACAGAATACTACTATCTCGGAAGGAGTACGAAGAGACAGTAGTAGCTCGGGGGGCCGGGGTCCCTTACCCGTATACTTAAGTCTATCTGCCGAACAGGCTAAAAGACTAAGTATTCCCTGACCTAACCTACGTACATTAATTCATATTATGGAATATCTTCATACAGTAAGTACCCAGTAGGCACAAGACCTAAATAAAAACTGAAAACTACAAAATAAACTGAATTTATTTCAGGAGATTGAAATATTTATAGATAAGTCGATAATTTGTGGCCACTCTAAATATAGGCTCTCCGAAATTTTGCGTATTTATACTCGTATATTCATTGAAACTAAAATAATTGATTACGATATTTAATCATATAATATTGCTTATCTAACTCAAGCGCATCTCAAAAATATTATTGCGCAGCCTTTCGTGTGAATTTCGATGTGGGCAAAATTCGTCCCCCAAACTGTATCCACTGTATCCTTCAATAAGGAAACGGTTAATTTTAAGCATTTTTTTACTCTTACGTCCAGCAGAAGTAGGAAAAATTTCGTCTGTTTCTGAACAATTTTACAGGGGTGAAGGTTTTACTAACGCCATTCTTCGAGTACAACTTTGTTTTAGTTTCCTTCACCAAAAGGAGAATTTGAAAATCCAGATGTGAGCCGGAGATCGGACGGACAACCTGGAGAGGCGTTTAATCACTCCGCTCTTATCATTATTGTCGTCGTCATAACAGCTCACAGACGTTCACTACTGGATATAGGCTCTCAGATGAACACTACACTGAGCGACTACGTACCGCCATCTCCACCGATTGCCCGTCATACTAATCAGGTCATCGGTGCCTACACATAGTAGAGGGTTGGCCCACATCACGCTATCCGGTTCGGGGTTGCCACTCCAATATTTTTACCAGCATAATAATAGCGTCACTCCATATCTTCCCGTGGATGCCGTCAGAACCAGCTAAGGGTTATACCAAGATTACCGGCAGCAGCGTTATCGTGTTATTCAATCAAAATCTACAGTGATCTCAGAAACATTAGCCAAGCTTGGAGATGGCAAATTTCTCCTTTCTAAAGAAGAGGCCTATGTTTAGAAGTGGACTTCCATGGGCTGATGATGGCGTCAATACATTAGGACCGCACATTCATCGGTTTTACGAGCTATTTACCACACCCAGTTCAGCTTTGCCATCCTTTGAGCCACACCAGTGACTCTGGTTGATCTGGGGATTCCCTCGTTGCAAATTCTAGTTGGCAAGGAAGTTTAACCTCTTCAGGTACGCTTTTTATGGTGAGCAAAAAATGACTTAACCAAATGATCGGAAATTACCATTTATCGGTGCAATCAAACCAAAAATGTTTACTTCTCTGATTCAGGGATTCTGTAGTGAATAAATTGTTATCAAATTTTTGTTTTATTTATTATAGACTGTGGTGCTGATTCTGTTGTAAGAGAACTTCACTGAATTTAGTCCTTTCCTATCTTTTTCTAATGTCAAACGCTAAAACGAGATAGCTACAATTGTGATATTGTCAGTTTCGTTTAGAAACGTCAAAAATAAAAGATTTAGACGCGATCTCGGAACATACAAACACTAAAGATACGCAAAAACGCAACTTTTTTTTTGAACCGTTTGAGGGAAACGTAGGTCGGTAATCGCTATAAGTGTTTACTATCTCGTTTTGGCGTTTAATATTAGAAAAATGTAAGAGAGGGACTAAATTTAGTTAAGTTCTGTTATAACAGAATCACCACCAGTAACTATATGAAAACTAAACGTCCACATATGTGGCCAAGGGTGTGAAGAGGTAACTCCCTCCACTGCTTGCTGAGTGACCTTGAGCTTATCTCTAATAACGTTTTTTTATCGCTATTATTTATATATAACTAGCATTCTATTGTATATAACGACTTGGAGTTAAGCCAAAATGTTAATTCTGCCACGTGTTCCGGATTGCTTTGCAATCTAATAATTCAATGTCAAGTGTGGGTTATGTAATAATGGTCAAGGGTAAAACTTTTCTTCGTCACCCTAGCACTATCACGACCTCCATGAAGATCCTCTGTTATTGCAAGGATTTTGGCTGTGGGGCGGCTCAAACCAACTGCCATCTGTCATCATCTACATAAGCCCCCGCAAAAGCAAATAAACGCACCCAGGGAAGCTTTGTACCCCATTTGGATCTGTAAGCGAGGTGTGATTCGCTACCTTGACTCTTAGTATTATGATATATTGAATCTTATCTATCTATATACTGTTATAAAATTGTTAAATGTCAAATTTTCGAAAATTAAAGATATTTAAAAACAAACTACTCAAATAGACTAATTAAGGGCTTCTGAAACCAAATTCATCGATGTTTGTTTGTTTATTTGTTCGGGTTTCACGCAAAAACCAGCGGGTAGATTTTAGTTAAACTGTTACAGTCTTAAGGTGCTATTTCCACTTAAATAATGCGGCATATTTCATCGGTCTGGTAGAATGGAAAATACAGCTTGATCCCGTTAGTAGCCGCCGTTAAGGTACGAGACGTCAAGTAAAAGTGGCTCAGGGTTTTTTGTATAAAGATTGTGTCGGAATTTCCCAATTAGCGGAATACTGACGTTCACGCTGGCGGAGCCGCGGACAAAAGCTAGTATATCTAGATTATTATAAAATTTTTAAATGTCATATTTCGTAAATCAAAGATATTATAAAGAAAAAAATATACAGATCGACTAATTAGGGGCTTCTAAAACTAAATCCGTCGATGTTTATTTGTTTGTTCGAGCTTCACCCAAAACCAGCGGGTAAATTTTGGTCAAACTATTACAGTCTTAAAGATATACTATACCGACTCAAATACAGTAAACATGTTTCATCAAAGTCAGTCCAGTAGAATTGAAGACACAGCTTGATCCCTGTTTCAGTAGCCACCGTTAAGGTATGAGAGCTGTGCGTGGCTTTTTATTAGGACCTTGAATAAGTTCTCGCTGTTTCTACATACATGGCAGTAGTAATACTTCGTGCATGGAATTTCGAATGATAACGCACTTATAAGGAAGTACTGTATCTAACCTTAAGTTTCAGTGTATGATAGTTGACTATAGTTTAAACCTGAGGTTCCCAGACGTTTTTTTTCTCATAGACCACTTTCAAAATTTAGCTGGTTACGGTGGACCCCCTGCAGCTACATTTCTACCATATTCCCAAAACTCGACAAAAAATGTGAAGATTAGTCTATGCAAATTTGCGTACGCCAAAGTAGACCCCCGTCGAGTCTCCCGTGGACACCTGGGGGTCCACCTGGACCACTTTGGGAACTAAGGGTATAAACAAAGTAATTTTTTATCAGTTTTGAAAATGTCTACTTTTGTGCCAAATAAAGTGTATTTGCGTGGAATTTTGTTACACTATTTTTTTCAAAAGAAATCTGCAGCTGATGCACACAGAATTCTTGTTGAGACTCACGGCGACAACACTCTGTCGGATACGACATGCAAAGATTGGCTTCGACGCTTCAAAAATAATGAATTTGAACTTAAAGCATAAAGAACGTTCTGGGGCTCCGAAAAAATTTGATGACAAAGAATTGGAGGAATTGCTTGATCAAGACCGATGTCAGACGCTTGCAGAACTTGGAAAAACATTACAAGTAGACGAGTTAAAAGTTTCGAAACGTTTAAAAGTGTTAAGAATAATCCAGAAGCAAGGACTTTGGCTACCGTATGAATTGAAACCTAGAAACGTCGAACGGCGTTTTCTCACGTGTGAACTACTGCTTCAACGACAGAACAGAAAAGGTTATCATGACTGGAGATGAAAAGTTGATACATTACGATAATCCGAAACGTAGAAAATCGTAGGGTAAACCCGGCCATGCATCAACATCGTCCGTAAAACCAAATATCCATGGTTCGAAAATTCTTCTCTGCATTTGGTGGGATCAGCAGGGTGTAATTTATTACAAGCTGCTTAAACCAAATGAGACTATCACAGGGGATCGCGATCGACTTCAACTGATAGGTTTAAATCGAGCCCTAAAAGAAAAACGGCCGCTACACGAGGAGAGACACGGCAAAGTGATTTTGTTACATGAACGCTCGGCCTCATGTAGCAAAACCAGTAAAAACCCAATTAGTTTCTAATTGGGTTTTTACTGGTTTTGCTTACTTAAATGGGAAGTATTACCCCGCCCGCCGTATTCACCTGACACAGCCCCTTCTGATTTTCACCTATTCCGTTCTATTGAACATGGCTTGGCTGAGCAGCACTTTCATTCTTACGAAGATACTAAAGAATGGCTTGATTCATAGATAGCCTCATAAGACATATCGTTTTTCCGACGAGGAACACAATTATTGCCAGAAAGATGGGAGAAGGTGATCTCTAGTGATAGATAATACTTTGAATGAAATGTTTTTGTTCCTTATATTTCAATAAAGCATATTTTTTATACAAAATAAAAATTTTGTATAAAAAATAGCGAGAACTTATTCAAAGTCCTAATATATTTTATATAAATCTATGATTATTTCGGGATTTCCCATGTAGTGGAAAACCGACATTCACGCGGGCGGAGCCGCGGGCAAAATCTATTATCTTATATAAAATTTGACAGAAACCAAATATATATTGGTTTTTGTCAAATTTTAAAACATAAAGTTATGGTTAGAAACATTGTTATTTGGCGATAGATTAAAAAATCAAAGTAGTGGTGACTGTCGTCTAGTAACCCCAGCTCATCCATTATTATAGCTTCCAGTTGTACGAGTATTGTATGTAGCTGCACTAAAAGTTATATTCTAGCTGTACAACTAGTTGTATTCTAGCTATACTACCAATTGTACTCTAGCTGTACTACCAGTTGTATTCTGGATCGTGGTTCGCCACCCGACACGTCTCGTTTCTCACGATGGCGAAAAGATTGCTACGGATAGCCAATTTGCTCGAAGCAAGTGGAAAGAAGTGGTCTCTGCCTACCCCAATTCTTCGGTAATATAATGGTCAGTGGAGATACGAATACAGTGTAGCCTGTTAGGTGGGAGACCGGGGTTTGATTCCCGTAGGAGAGCCAGGGAAAAAGGCGTGATTGTATGTATGTATGTATTCTAGCTGTACTGCCAATTATATTCTAGCATTACTACCAGTTGTATTGTAGTTGTACGACCAGTTGTATAACCAGTTGTATGTTCCTTCCCGAATAGTTATAAAATTGTGTTTTCTTTTTTCTAGGATAGATTGGCTTACCAACAAAGGATCCCCGGGATGCAAAATCGAGAAGTGTGATCTCACTAACTGGGAGTATGTGGCCAGAATCGCGTTCACCGATTTCACTATACGATTCTAAAATGATTTTGTACCATAGTAATTTTTGAAATGTTGATTATATTTTTATAATAAGCACTTTGTATTTATTATTTATTTTAGCTCATTCGTTCAGTACATCAGAATTCTGTCGCGAGGAAATTTTTGTCATCTTTGCTCTTTTGTAGAATATGAAAGCAATTCTTAAACTATATAACAAAATAAGAGGGCAATGCAATTGTACCGATTATCTCCATCCCTCTTCAGCATAGTTACGAATAATACAGTACCGAAGCATGAATCACTGAGTACCTAATTGATATTAGGTATTGCGAGTGTTCGAATACCCTCTTCGTCCCCTAAAGACGGCCACATCCTCGTCCGGGTCGGTGACTATATTTAACATTATTAAAGAGATAATGGCAATCAGTTTGTATAGTTAACTATGGAATACGTTTGCTGTTTACCCATAAAGGACTACAACACGGAAACGAGATATATGTCCGAACATCATCATCAGGTCTTGGAAGTCAGAAGATCGCTGGGCGTGGGCCTGGTTCTTAAAAAATAGAGATTTGCCATAATCTCCGCATTTAACAGGCGTCTTGGTGACAGAAGAAGATTTAACTGAATAATAGGATAACACTACTGTCCATTACCCTGGTACATCCCTTAGCTGGTTCTCATAGCAACCACGGGATCAGACTGAATGGCTCATTAGTATGCTGGCGCCATACAGCAAGAGACTATATTGAAAATTATCAAAGTTTTCATAGTTAACTATAGAGAAATAATTACTATTTAGTTATAAAGGACACTAAAACACGAAAATGGGATAATATGTTCGATACGGCTCTGAAATTCGTATCTCGGCTGATATTTTAATGAAACTGTTAGTAGCAGTGATTGTGAAGGCAGTGATGCATCTTGAAGATCGCAATGGATGTCGACTGAACAGCAGGATAACGCTGCTGCCTACTATCCTGCAGCATCCTTTTTTAAGGAGTGGCGAAAATGACCAGACCGCACCGCGTTGCACTGATTTTAAAGACACAGCGGTGTGGGGTTCTCACCCAATAAAATCACTTGGCGTTATTCTATACGCAGACACCTCACCAGACGCGCGCCAGCGTTCGTATCTCGGTCGAGGTGGACTGACCGTTGCTTCAAGCACCATCTGGCCTGACATACACTGCACGCGCTTGGTTCCATCGCCTACAAGCTATATTACGAAATATGGGAAACGCTTCAGACGCCAGCTATCTTCCCAAACCCGTCATTTAGCGTGTGATCCAAGGTCCATACTGGTACATCCTTAAGCTGATTCTCATAATATACAGGGCATAAGGGTTTATTATTTCAATAATCCCCATACATCCCATAAATTATGGATTAATTGCAAATTATTTGCAAGTGATGCACCTTGTTCATTGCTTGTTAAAAGGAAAGCATCATTTTAATCATTAGTTCGGGCAAGTCCACGGTTATACACGGGTCTCCGGTTTAAAAAGGAGTGATTTGCCAAAATCTTCACGCTTGGCAGACGTACGGAAAATCGCTATAGATTTTGGTTAAATAACAGGATAACGATACTGCTTCTTATCCATCCCTTCGCTAGTTCTCACAGCATCCACGGGAAGCATGCAGTAATGCTATTAGTATGCCGGCCCCCGACAATAAATTATGAAATAATTGGGTCCAATATTCAATAGTAGGTAATAAGGTGCATGCTATTTATACTTCTTAAAGAGTAAGTGATAAAAATAATTATAATTTACAACGAGCGCCGTGGTAGGCCGTATGACAGGTCAACGTATATACTCGTACATAAATTATAATGGATATTGTAATTGTTGTGAACATTTCGCCCAGGACGCAAAGAGGTTATTTTTGTTAGATGCAAGATTTGTTCTAATATTTTTTTGTGTATTGATGTTCTAATAATAAAAAAATAATTGTCCAATAGAGCACTTTTTATTTCAAGTTATCTTCTATATATCGGTCATATTCGAATACACTATCAATTTCATTTAGTTTTTTTACAATTGTAATAAGTTCAAGCGCTCCAGTCATCCGGTCACCAATTACCACTGTGCCGTCTCAGGAGAAACCGTGGCCGGTTATATGTGACCAATATGGCGGTCAGTGTTAATGCTGTGTGTGGGAGG
>WUAW01010023.1:9871-23679 GCA_017165845.1 Thaumetopoea pityocampa
GGGTTGGTAGACTTCACACACCCATGCGGGCATGCAGGTTTCCTCACGAAGCTTTCCTTCTCCGTTAAGTAAGTCTTACATTGGTGTCTACAATGTAGACCGTACATGAATTACAAATAATAACTCAGTGGTACGGGATCGAGATTCGAACCCACGACCCTTCGGTCGTAAGCCGTGTCCAAAACCACTACACCACCAATGCACCATTTATCTCGTTTATCTGTTTTCAAATTCCAAATTATCAACAGAACCCAGCCAATGTGTACGAGTTCTGATAATTTTAAACAGATTTAAATTTATTTTAGACGCTGATAAGTATGACTCTGTGGCGTCGGCATAATAATAGCGTCACTCCATCTCTTCCCGTGGCGCTGGGAGCACCAGCTAAGGGTCGCACCAGGATAGTGGGCAGCAGCGTTGTCCTTTTATTCAATCAAAATCTACTGCGGTCTCCAACACGCCTGTTAACTGGAGATTGTGGTATATCCCTACTTTTTTAGGAGGAGGCCCACGCCCAACGGTGAGCTCCCACGGGCTGCTGATGACAATGAAATATGGCACACTTTTGATAGTTATATCACTCCCGAGGAGTTCACGTGACATGTTCCAAGACCATGAGACCCGTACTCTAGTAAACACTACACGGACTGCACGGATGGCGCAGTGGTTTAAGGGTCCACTGCGCTGTCGAGTATTGTGGGTTCGATCCCCACACGGGACAACAACTTTGTGTAAATCACAAATTGTTGTCCCGAGTCTGGGTGTTCTGTGTTTCCGTTATTTGAATGTTTGTAAAGTCCCCGCGACACAGGAATTAATACTAACGCGGGAATTGTCTTTAAAAAAAAAATTATCTATAATTATCGTTGTTAAGGCTTCGCAAGGCAGGTAGTGATCGGAGTGAAATTAAAACGATGCAGCACTTGATGAGCGTTACACGTGTATTGAAAAATTAAATATACAAAGTACCGTCAGTTCACCTGGTAAAACAAACATTATTCATATAATCGGGTAGTCAGACGGTGTTTATTTTGTATGTAGGACTAGACATTATATTAGACAATACGTGTAATTTCATCCATATTCTAGACTACACTTTTAATTACATATATGTTATCTATACATCTATACATATATATAAAAGAAAGTCGTGTTAGTTACACTATTTATAACTCAAGAACGGCTGAACCGATTTGGCTGAAAATTTGTGGGGAGGTAGCTTAGAACCAGGAGACGGACATAGGATACTTTTTATCCCGTTCCCGTGGAACGTGACATAAAACGTGGTATAAGAAAATGCAACTGAAAGCAAAACAAAAAGTTAATCAGTCAAAACATAGCCGTTCATTTGTTAAAAATGGTATAACAAAACGCAACTGACAGCTAAACGTAATGTTGTCTATGGTTAAGTATGGTTGAAAATTTTATAATTTGAAATTTTGGAGTTGACTGGTTGATGTGTTTGTTTCAAGTTTCAATTAGCTTATTGTGCCGATGTTAGCATTAACAGTACCATGCCATTGTTGAGAAATCGTCTTGGTCGCGACCAAGACGATTTCTCAACAAAGCCGTAATGCAACTAGGATTCGAAACATTGCGAATGAAAGAACTGAAGAAGAACAAGAAATTGCACGTGAAGAGCGCCGCGTTACTATGGCTCGACTGCGTGCTTCTCAATCACAAGAGCAAAGCGAGGCAGCCCGTGAAACGGCTCGGTTGGCAATGCGGAATCGTCGAGCAAACCTCAGAGATCAACAAATAGATAATTTTCGACGTACAAGAAGAAATTTATCAAGTACTGATTTGAATCGAGCAGCGTTTCGATACGGTTGCAGCACTGATTACAGCTTGCATACTAGCGTTCGCATCGGGCCAATGGATGTTGTTTGCGAGTATTGTGGCGCATTGAAGTTTTCCGGAGAAACGCCAGGCTTGTTGCTGCCTTAGTGGGAAAGTGAAATTGCCATTATTGACTCCGCCGTCTGGGCCATTGCTTTCATTGCTTCGTGGTGAAACACCCGAATCACGACATTCTCTAGCTAACACTTAAATGCCATGGTCAATTATGTGTGGCATGTTCACGGGTCGAAGACCATCTGCGTTAATTGTCTTGCGCCTGATAATAAAAAGAAAAATGTCGTCTATCACAAGGTGCTTCACTGAAGAATGCAACCCACGCACTAAAATACGTGGCTAGTAAAGAATCATTAAAATACTTGATTTTTTTATTTTTATTTATTATTCTAATAAAAAAATTGAACTTAATAAAATCCAAAATATGCTCATTTATTGCCTCTAAGGCGAAACAAAGTTCGCCGGGTCAGCTAGTATATATTAAAAGTGTAGTGACTGGGACATTATAACATTTCAGACAATTTAGGTGTATCTATGAGTACATACAATATAAATTGCTGTGTGGCGCCCGCGTAATAATAGCGTCACTCCAATTCTTTCCGTGGGTGCTGCGAGAACCAGCTAAGGAAGGTGCCAAGATAATGGGCAGCAGCGTATTATTCAACCAAAATCTGTGTCAATATCCAAGAGGCCTGCCAAGCGTGGAGATTTTGGCAAACCCATCCTTCTTAAAAAGGAAGTAATCACAAGAAAATTACAACACATCAGCTTACTAGTTCGTCATTCAAGGCCAAATATAAGACTTCGAACCTGGCCCTTCGGCCAGGTACGTCTTCACGTATCGCCTCTTCTATAAACAAAAGGATTTATCATAATAAGCCGTGTCCACAAATTTACAAACGTCATGGAGGTTGCAATAGATGTTAATTGATTAGCAGGATAATGGTGTCGCCCTGAGGTATTCTTCATCCAGTTCTTGGGCCACCCAATGGAAGAGATTGAGGGTCGCTTTAATTCTTCTGACGCAACACATCTCAGTTGTTTCAATCGTAGTTAATCTTCATAAGAATCATCAGAAAATATTTCAATACTCATATACATAGACTCGCAATCTATGTATAACTGACCTTAATAATTCCAGTGTGGCCGCGCCTTAAGACAGCGGGCGTGCCGTCTGTGGCCAACTCCCACCCCCGCGACCCGCACCCCGCACACACCCGCAACTAAGCGAAACGTTGAAAAAGAAGGAAAAATCGGGAGAAAAGGGGGTGCTCCCTCCCCTCCCCGCGACAACCCAAGAACACTCCAGATAGCGATTGTTCATGTATGAATTCACCACATTAGGAGTCAAGTAGGATAAAAACAGAAACGCGTAAAGAAAGCTTTTGAAAAATATACGGAGCATTGAGCGAGACTCCGTTTGGGGCTGAACGCGGGCCGACTTATTTCTCGCCTTTTAGACTCGAGTTCGGTTTTTTTTTTAGATTTGTACTGTGAAATTTTTGTATAATTTTAGAAATACTATTTTAATTATGTTAAACTATACCGTAAGTCACTGGGCTTTAGTGTGCCGCATGCTCTAAGCAGCGCACGGACGGGCATTTAACATTTAATCGAGGCATTTGAACAATAGAAAAGTTTCTATCATATTCACTGAACAAAAATAAGGCGATGTTAAATTTCTGTGATATATGGATGATATGTATTTGAAATTACGTGAATTGTAAATCAATTTACAATTCACGTAATTTGGAAAACTATTAAAATTTATTCTGATATGATGTTAATTTTAATATATTTGATCTTTGGATTTCTGCTGATAACAAAGCCAGTCTTAACACAGACACTTCTTAAATAACATTAAAACGTTGATATTGGAAATTAAAATCAAAACGATCAATACAGGTAAATGGTTATAAATGGTTCAAAGTATTGTGGTGACGTACTTACAATTATACCACGCATTCTCAACAGATGTCGCAGTTCTTGAGTGACGACATTAGAAAGTCTGAATCACGCGAATAAAGTTTGATAGCGACTTAACGTATGTACAACGTCCAGACACCAATCGTCGGGGGCAGTGGCAGGCCCCGCCAGACATAAAACTCGTCTTCTTTCCTTTTCCACTTCTGCCACACTTGGACACATAGGTATTGACGTGATTACCAACGTCATCATGGGTCATAATCATCTCGCTGTAGTACGAACTAACTCCTGATGAGGTGAGGTCTATACCCCTGTAGTGGGGACAAATATACACTGGAGGTGATTAAACCTTCTTACTATTAGTGGTATGCGGGGAACTTATAACATACATACATACACTCACGCCGATATCCCATAAGGGTAGACAGAGACCATAGTACATACTGCATACATACATACAGTCACGATTGTTTCCCATTGGGGTAGGCAGAGACCACTTCCTTTCACTTGCTACGATCGTTTGGTGTAGCAAAGTGGCTATCCGCAGCCCACATTTCGCCTCCGCGGGTAATGAGACGTGTCGGGTGACGAACTAGAACGCCGCCATCTTATAAGGTTCAAAAGTATTAAGGTTCCTCATTACATTCCCACGGCGTAATGGAGAGGAAAGGAAATAGGATGAGGTGGGAAAGGTGTATTAAGAAAGGAATATGGAATTTAGGTGAAGGACTATAGGATATAGGATACTACTTTCTCGGAAGGAGAAGGAAGAGACAGTAGTAGCTCAGGGAGCCGGAGTCGCTTACCCGTGTACTTAAGTCTATTTACCGGACAGACTAAAAGACTAAGTACTCCCTGACCTATAACTTATAACTAGTGCATAAATATCAGTAGACGTTTAGTTAGTGTTGTTATAAGTTATGTGATGATTCTGATGGAAAGAAAGGAGTATGAAATACGAACCCAAGTAAAGACTTATACCCTAGTTTTTGCCCGCGGCTCTGCCCACGTGAATGTCGGTTTTCTACTACATTGGAAATCCCGAAACAATCATAGATTTAAAATATTTGTCATTCGTCTGCGGTTCAATTTTAGTTTAAGTAAATTTATTTAATGAAATTGACGTCCTGTTGGCGGCTAATTTGCTACATTCGGCCGAAGGCTTATTAATCCATATGTCAGTAACATCTACTTTCAAAACATCTCAAATGGGTACATCATCTGAAGTTAAGTAAATATAAAAAGTGGAAGTCCCTTTAACGAACCGCCGCCGCCGACCACGGCGGGTACATGAATATGGAGCGGCGCGGCGCTGGAAGAAAAGAGAGGTGTTAATCTTAATAAAACTTTGAGGGATTCCGGCTTTTAATTAATACAATCAAAACAAACAGCGGGACTCAGCGGCTTAGCGTTCACAGGGGCGGGCTGCCGCCGCGACCGACTCACTGACGGAATTGTTACTAGTGCACAACGAACTCGTTATTACTAGTGCACAACGAACTTGTTATTACTAGTGTACAACGAACTCGTTATTCTGCGGTAGTTATTTAATTTCTTCAAATTCAAAATCTCAATACTGTCAGCTACATTCCACAATCCTGACATATAAAATTGTAATCCATCAAATAATAATATTAATGATTAATTTTTACACTTTTGAACATTATAAAACTGGCTGCATCGTAGTTCGCTACTCAAAACATCTCGTTTCCTGCAAGGGCGAAAATGCGCTACAGATAGCCACTTTGGTTGCAGCAAGTGGAAAGAAGTGATCTCTGCCTGCCCTAATTCTTCGGTAGCATAGTGGTCCTTGAATGGAGACCACGCACTAGCAAGCGCAGTGTGGGACGGCCACCTACGAGATGGACCGACGACCTGGTGAGGATCGCTGGGTCTCGCTGGATGCAGGTGGCTATGGACCGGTCGCGTTGGAATTCGATTGGAGAGGCCTATGTTCAGCAGTGGACAATTACGGGCTGAAATGATGATGATAATGATAATGGTTAGTATACCCGCCTGTCACTCGGGTGACCGGGGTTCGATTCCGCCGACGAAGAGCCAGGGAAAAGGCGTAATTGTATGTATGTATTTATATTAACAAAAGGATTTCAATATTTTTTTACTAATGTACAGAATGTATGTATGTATGCTTATTGTATTTAGTCCAGGTAAACTTTGGCTTTATGCGAGTGCAATTTATTAATATGGCCGTAAGTTAGTGGCTTATTTTATCAATCTCATCATCAACATAGTTTATTTTTCACTCCATAAATAAATATGCAAATGAATAAATCCGAACCTGAAGCGGCCCTCGTGCCCTTCAGCGCTTCATTCAGCGGCGTGTTTTAATAAAGCGCTCACCTATTAATCTTCACTGTAAACTCATTTTCACAGCTCCAATTTTATTTATTCTAGGGCATGTTTTAAAACGGACTTCCGGGGAATTAAAAGTGCAAGTTGTGGTATTTATAAAGAAACACGAAGCTGATACTGTGGTGGACTTTTCCAATTTATATACCACTAGCTTTAGCCCGCGATTTCGCCCGCGTGAATGTCTGTTTTCCGCCACGTATAAAATCTCGAAATAATCATAGATTTATCTAAAAAGCCTTAGAAGCTCTTTTACATGAATTCTCGTAACTTAACGACGGCTACTAAAACAGGAATCAAACTATCTTCAATCTACCGGATATCTTCAATTCCACTGGGCTGATTTTGATGAAACATGCCGCAGTATTTAAGTTGGAATCGTACATTTAAAACTGTAATCGTTTGACAAAAATCTACCCGCTGGTTTTTGCGTGAAGCTCAAACAAACAAACATCGACAGATTTTGTTTCAGAAGTCCTTAATTAGTCGATCTTCAAAATCTAAAATTTCACTGTCATCACTTCGATAGTTGGCGATCTACTACCGTGCGTTTCTTGCGGAATTTCTTTCCACGCACCACCATCCTGTGGAATGAGCTCCCAGCAGCGGATTTTCCAAGCGGATACGACTTAGGGACCTTCAAGAAACGAGCCCACATTTTTCTTAAAATCGGGTGTTGCGGATGTCTATGGGCAGCGGTGGTCACTTACGATCAGGTGACCCGCTTGCCTGTTTACCTTCTTTTACATAAAAAAAAAATCTGAGTAATTTTAATATATTTTATTTACAAAATTTGACATTTAACAATTTTATAATAGTACTAGCTTTTGCCCGCGGCACCGCCCGCGTGAATGTTAGACTAGTGCTACGTGAGAAATCTCAAAATAAACATAGATTTATATAAAAAAAACCTTAGAACCACCTTTACTTCACCTCTCGTACCTTAGCGGCGGCTACTAAAAAAGGGGTCAAGCTGTATCTTCAATTCTTTCATCAGTTTCTACTGGACTGATTTTGATGAAACATGCCCTATTATTTAAGTCGGAATAGTACCTTTAAGACCGTGATATTTAACCAAAATCTACCCGCTGGTTTTTGCGTGATGCCCGAACAAACAAACATCGACGGATTTGGTTTCAGAAGCCCTTTATTAGTCGATCAGCATAGTTTGTTATTTAATATTTTTGATTTTTGAAAATTTGAAATTTAACAATTTTATAATAGTATAGATAGATTCATTCGTTATCGCATTATATCAATTAACGATAAAATATACAAGATCAAAATTTTCTACAGTAACAGAAAACAGAGTGTCAAACTAAATCCTCTTTTTTTAATTTCATAACACTGAGTCACACGTCACAGATTATACTAAACATATATTTACCAATAAATACTATAATAATCTTTTAATAAATACTATTATAATTTTTACTTTTAAAAGATGACTTTTAACTCGTATAAAGATATCCAGTGGATCACTTTTTGAACTTTCTTTTATCTCCTATATATGTGTGAAATATTCATGAAAGTCTAAATCCAGCTCTGAAAAACTCTTTTATATCAGTTTGATGATTGAATGAACGCACAAAAATACAGTCAAGAAATTCACTTTAACCCCGATATTAAACTAAAAGCGGTCCATGAATACAAAATTCTCAGACAGACAGTACAACCCGTGAAATACAGCCCGTTCAACGGCTGAAATTTACATGAAACATTTTAATATAAGCCCTCCGCGCTTACCTGCCCTTTTTCTCACGCCATAAAAGTACCAAAAAAGTTTATATCGTCTTATAAACCCCTTCTCCAGTGCCTGTAATAAGTTGAAAAAATAAATCTTTACATTGACATTATAAATTCTAGACTAGATACACATTCAACGAAGCAATAAAGACGCATGCAAGTGTTCTTTCCAAATTTTAAAAATTATTCGACATCGTACGATTAATCGTACGATGAATTTCGTTAACGAAATTCAGCAAATTTAATTGATTTACAAGTGGTAATTTAATATATCATCATCAGTCTACTGTAGTCTACTACCATATATAACCTATATTCATAAAACTGTGAGATTCTACTAATATGATGCTTGATCTACTAATATGAGCCGTGAGCTTTTGCTCACGGCTCCTCCCGTGTGAATGTTGGTTTTTCACTACATGGGTAATCCCGAAATAATCCTAGATTTATAGAAAAAGCCGAGGAACCAATTTTACTTGAGCTCTCGTACCTTAACGGCGGTTACTAAAACAAGGATCAAGCTGTATCTTCAATTCTACTGGACCGACTTTGATGAAATATGTTGCAGTACTTAAATAGGAATAATACATTTAAGACTAGTTTCACCAAAACCTACTCACTGATTTTCGGGTGAAGCTCCAACAAATAAACAAACCAACATCGACGGATTTGGTTTCAAGAAACCTTAATTACTCGATCTGAGTAGTTTTCTTTAAATATCTTCTATTTACATAATTTTAAATTTAACAATTTTATAATAGTGTAGACGATAAATTTATGTCTAAAGCATTAAGTCCGTCTGTACATGTTTTATGTATGAAGTGTTAATAAATAAATTAAATAAAGACATTTGAGTTGCAGACACATTTAAGGTAATTTTCTTTCTCTTAATATATTATAATGATATAGAAAACAAACGCGCTAGTAACAGAATCTAATATAATCTAATATATTTTCAGGAGAGTAGTTAAATTAAAATAAAATAAATAATAATTAAAATATGAAAAGTTGTCATAAAATATTATGAATTGTTATTATTTGTATATTTTAATAAGCATGCACACACAATCATTTACAATTCTATTTCAACAAATAATTCTCCAAACTTTATAACTTAATTCTAAACAGTACACTTAAAATATTACTGATTTGTAATTAGCACATTTGTATATCGATATGGCGTCGATTTGTATATTGTTAGACTGTCCGTTTGGTCTATAAAAACGTTATAAATTTACTTTTTGCTTGTTTTTAAATAGTTCGGAAAGCCAGTGCAAAAGAACTTTGTTGTAAATCTATCAGACAACTGTCTATATTTTACGTGATAAATCAACGTCATAAGCTCTTTGATTTACAAAGAAGTTTGGCTCAATGTGACGAACTTTTTCTTTTATCGGAATTCGAAGACGTCAATCAAGTTTGAATAAAAATGTGGTGTCTTCGCAAGTTTTGTTGTATTCCGTCGGGCCGTCTCGGAATTAGGGAACATTTGGCATCAAAATTCAGGAATTTTATTATGAACGCACGTTTTGTGAAACTTGCTTGCGACCATAAGTTTTTGTTGAATTTTAAGTTTGTTATCTTAACCATTATTTATTAACAGCAGTTTTATTTTTATAAAATGAAACCCTTAACAAAATATCGTTTACTAGGTGATTACACAATCTCAAAAGATAGATAGGAAAAAAGCTTATTGACTTAAAATATATTTTAATCGATAGAGGACCCGCGGACAAAGTAAATTTTAAAAGTCCCGTGTGCAGCAACTCAACTACTTTTGAGAAAAAATATTTAAAATTCTTAAAATCACATTGTAATTGAAACCTCCGTATTTATTGTAGTACTTACGATTTTACTGTAGTGGTGGGTGTAAAAGTCTTCGTTAAGGACAAAATAACACAACAAATGGCCAAAAATAGGTGCGATGACGAGCGAAGCGAGGAGGAGCATGTTAGATTGTTATAGAAAACTCACTAGCCGAGCGAGCGAAGCGCGCGTGGCGCTCGCTTTTGAAAATGTCACCCCTAAGGGAGTAAAATAAGAGATGAACGGTTGTGTGGAAATCCGTCAGTTTCAAAGTAAGAATAACGAAATTTAACATACTTGCTTCTGGTCAGAAATAAATGGACACGTGTATCGGCGTTTTCGAATTATGGGTTGTAATATGGTAAGTTTCGAAATATGGTAAGTTCGTCACTTTTGAAGGTTAAAAATAAATGTACATTTAAACCGAGGTTTTTCAAAATTTCACCCCTAAGGGGGTAAATTAGCTTCGTAATTTTAGCCCCAAAAAGGAACACCGCAAACGTTGTTTACAAAGAGATAGGTACTACGATAATTAAAAATAAAGATTTAAAAAAATCTAAACACGCGAGCGAAGCCGCAGGAAATAGCTAGTGAGTAAATATTCCAATTAACACGTGTATATCATCATCAGGTCGTGGAAGTCCACCGTTGGACATAAGGCTTCTCCTTAAAAAGGAGGGATTTGCCCTAATCTCCACACTTGGCTAACGTCTTGAAGATCGCAGTAGATTTTGATTGACTAACAGAATAACGCTGCTGCCCATTATCCTGGTACACCCCTCAGCTGGACCTCACAGCATCCACGGGAAGAGATGGAGTGACGCTATTATCGTGCCAGCGCCACACAACATCCACGGGAAGAGATGGAGTGACGCTATTATCGTGGCAGCGCCACACAGCGTCACGTGTGTACGCTTTCATTATGTGCTACAGATGGTGCTCCATTATGCTATCCTTCTGCCGCATCAGAATATTCTCTCTTTTAATAAGATCGCGCAAAAACAACAGACTCAATGTAGTGAAAATTTTAAGAGAGAATACTCTAAATTTTAGCGGCCGGGTATTTAAAACTACCCTCAGAAGCTGTTCTGTGATATTTAGTAGGGAAAGACCAACTCAGTATATTATTATATATCAACACGGGGATTCCACTTTTGTGTCTCCAAACAGAAGAATATAAAATACACATAGCGTCTCAACAATGGTGGTAATTCTGTTATAATAGAACTCAATTAAATTTACACTCTCCCTATCTTTTTCTAATGCCAAACTCCAAAATGAGATATCAGACATTTTTAGCGAGTACCAACCTAGTATGTTAAAAGGTACAAAAAAATATTGCATTTTTGCGTATCTTTAGTTGGCATGTTCCGAGATCGCGTCTAAATTTCTTAATTTTGACGTGTCTAAACGAAACTGGCAGCACCAAAAATGTAGCTATCCTCCTTTTGGCGTTGGAAATTTGGAAAATATAGGGACAGTCTAAATTTAGTTAAGTTCTATTACAACAGAATCACCATCAATATATATTAAAAATAATAACTGAACTTCACAAAGTTAAGCGTTATTAAACGACCTCGTCGCGAAGTCATTGTCACGATTTGTCCGAAAATAACATACTTAAGGATTCGTTATTAAATCTATCAGCTGACATAACATTATTTTTAACATAGCTTGTAACATCAGTGCTAGAATTGTGACTATATATAGCCTATGTCCTTTGAGAGATTCTAACAAATATATTAACGAAGGACCCTTTAGAATCCATTGAATAATTCTTATGTGATATCGTAATATAGATTCTCAACAGTTACTATTTGGTTATAGTATAGATACATTTTAAGATAATATAACAGTATACTAGGACATAATATTAGACATTGGATCGTTGCATAATTAACATTTATTGCTTATTTAGTAAGACGTAAAGTAGTCTTTCATAAATTACAGGATAGTATAGGACAGTGTAACGTAAAATGACCCTTAATCAATTGCTGTATGGCGCTGGAATATTTATAGCGTCACTCCATATCTTTGCTTAGGTGCTGCGAAAACTAGCTAAGGATTTTAAGAAGATAACGGACAACAGCTCTATCCTGTTATTCTATCAAAATCTGCTGCAATCTCCAACGCGCCTACTAATTGAAATTATGGCAAATTTCTCCTTAATAAGGTGGAGGCGCATATCAGTACTGGTCACTGATGGGCTGATGATGATGAAATGATGGTCTACTTTGTACATAACAATATACTTTACGAGGAAGGAAACCTACATGGGGATGTGAAGTCTACCAGCACGCACTATACCAGCGTGGTAGATTACTAATTCCTCTCCTAATTATGGGAGGTTCGTGCCGCTCTAGTGGCGATGAATATAGACTGAGGATGATGAACTCCTTAAAAACAAGTCTCAAGGGTTACCAAGCTGTCATCAAGAACAAAGGTGAATCTGCACTAAATTATGAATTATTTATAATTCACTTAGTTTCAACAACAATGACTGAAGGACCGTTATAGCAGAATTAAACAAAAATCCGCGCGCCACCAGCAAACAAAATAAAAAGCGAATAAATTGCATTCAGCGACGCTCTCGAGAACGGGATCGTCAGACGTAAGCCCTCGACGGACGGCGTCACAAAGGTGGCGGGGCAGCCATGACACAACTCTCCAATAAATTTATGCACATAGCTTACGCGACGAGGGCACTTCGTCACACGCGGGACGAGCGCCGCGGAAAATATGGCAACACCGAGCCTAGTGCAGGGCCAGTAGCGCAAGTTGGACTCAGTCATCCACAACCAGAGTGCACTCTAATATGACAACACCGGACCTAGTGCAGGGCCAATAGCGCAAGTTGGACTCAGTCGTCCACAACCAGAGTGCACACTAATATGACAACACCGGACCTAGTGCAGGGCCAATAGCGCAAGTTGGGCTCAGTCGTCCACAACCAGAGTGCACACTAATATGACAACACCGGACCTAGTGCAGAGCCAGTGGCGCAAGTTGAACTCAGTCGTCCACAACCAGAGTGCACACTAATATGACAACACCAGACCTAGTGCAGAGCCAGTAGCGCAAGTTGGACTCAGTCGTCCACAACCAGAGTGCACACTAATATGACAACACCGGACCTAGTGCAGAGCCAGTGGCGCAAGTTGAACTCAGTCGTCCACAACCAGAGTGCACTCTAATATGACAACACCAGACCTAGTGCAGAGCCAGTAGCGCAAGTTGAACTCAGTCGTCCACAACCAGAGTGCACACTAATATGACAACACCGGACCTAGTGCAGAGCCAGTGGCGCAAGTTGGACTCAGTCGTCCACAACCAGAGTGCACACTAATATGGCAACACCGGACCTAGTGCAGGGCCAGTAGCGCAAGTTGGACTCAGTCGTCCATAACCAGAGTGCACACTAATATGATAACACCGGACCTAGTGCAGGGCCGGTAGCGCAAGTTGGAATCAGTCGTCCACAACCAGAGTGCACACTAATATGACAACACCGGACCTAGTGCAGGGCCAGTAGCGCAAGTTGGACTCAGTCGTCCACAACCAGACTGCACACTAATATGCACATCCACACTGGTATGATAATTATTTAAATAAAAATAAACCTTTAATAAGTAAGTATAATGTGTTTTACGGACGAACTAAAAAGTATAAAACAAGTTAGATTTGAAACAAAAAATACTTTAATTGCTACGCCTTGCTTATTATCTATTGCATGCGTCCCACGTTTTTTGTTTAAAATAATATTATTATATCATTTTTAAAAGAATTCACACACACATACGCACACGCACACTCACAAGCACACGCAAATGCACAGGCACACGCACACGTGCACGCACACGCACACGTGCACGCACACGCACACGTGCACGCGCACGCGCACGCACGCGCAGGCGCACACGCACGCGCACACGCCCCTGCACACACGCGCTCATGCACACGTACATGTGCATACGCAGACGCAGACGCAGTAACAGGCGCACACGCACACACACCCCTGCACGCACGCGCTCATGCACACGTACATGTGCACACGCACACGCAGACGCAGACGTAGTAACAGGCGCACACGCACACACACACACACA
>WUAW01010027.1:51702-63690 GCA_017165845.1 Thaumetopoea pityocampa
GATTGACGAAACGAATATACCGGGCGAATGTGAGTGGAAGTGTCGGAAGAGGGCGCCCAGGAAAAGCTTACTTTAACCATATCAACAACATGTTCCAAAAAGGCCAAGTTCGTAGCACCCTTAATCGACGAAAGTGAATGGATGTGGATGAGGCGAGAGAGGTGTGTCAGGATCGTAGTATGTGGCAAACTGTGGTCTCTGCCTACCCTTATGGGATACCGGCGTAAGTGTATGTATGTATTTATATATTTACACTCGATGCACTGATGGGATACGGAAGGACTTAACGCATTTGCATCACAATCACATTTATCGCAATTTGTCTTACCACTATCACCAGAGCGCGTATGTGGGCACAGTCATTATTATTAACACGTTCAGTACCTATCACTCGGATCCGAGTGGGCGGTGCCGTTGCAAAACTACCGCTCACTAGTATCCGAACGACTAAATTTAACAAAAAAATATTTTGGTTATCGAGATTTAAATTTACTCAAATTTATATGTTATAAATACTCTCATTACAAAAGGGTAATAGGTTGCTATAGCCTATCTTTAAATTTTATACATATGTATATCTCTCTTATCTTTAAATAAAGATATGTACTTGCGCATGTGCTGTGTTGTCGAGCCATTGATACGCGAGAAAAAATATGCAAAGGAGTATGTGAAAATGTTTATTATTATACCGAGTACATAACGTCATATAACGTCACGTAAGCCAGTCGGTGGCTGTGCTGGTGTCAAGAGCTCACAGTGTTCAGTACGCGGGATGCTCGTCGTCGCTGAGCGAGTCCACGTCGCTGAGCTCCGCGAGGCTGGGGTCGCAGGCGAGGCAGCGCGCGCCGGCCTCGCACCAGCACTCGCCGCAGTATACGAACGGGCATTTCGGCACACGGCACGAGTGCCAGCGAGTTGTTGCTTCTAGATCTGGAAACCATCCGCACGACCGAGAGCTCAAAGTCACACAAAGACCAATGATGAAAAGCTATGCTCGGGATTTCTCTGCGAGATGTGACCCGTAATGAGATAATCCGCAGGAGAGCTAAAGTCGCCGATGTGGCTCAAAGGATTGCAAAGCTGAAGTGGCAGTGGGCGGGGCACATAGCTCGCAGAACCGATGGACGTTGGCGTCTTAAAGTACTGGAGTGGAGACCCCGAACCAAGAAGCGTAGCGTAGGCCGATCCCCGAGTAGGCGGACCGATGACCTGGTGAAGGTCGTGGGCAATCGGTGGATACTGGCGGCTCATAGCCACTCGACGTGATGATCATTGGAAGAGACCTACGTCCAGCAGTGAACCTCTTTGGGCTGATATAATGATGATGATAGTCATATTAATCCAGGTAGATCCACTGTTGGACTTCATCATTCATCATCCCCAGTCTATATTCGTCCCCACTACAGGTGCGGGTTGGTAGACTTCACACGCCCACGATTTTCTACGTGTGGGCGCATTGGCTCTTCAGCCAACGAGAGGGTAGCTAGACAGGCTAGCCAACAGAAGCGCACACACCCTCAGTTATTTAATATAGGAAAAAGTGACGTCGTAGCGGTACACACACAACACAATTGGTGCTTAATTTAGATCTCCGCCAGAAGGAAACTATCACCAGAAGTACAGAACGAAGAGCTAGCCACCAAGACTCCTCTTCTGCAGACCAGGTTGGTGTTGTTTTCCATGGAGTCTAACCGCCGCAATAGCAGCAAACGTTTACCTCAGTTGAACCGTGTTCCCGTGGCTTCGCCCACTAGGGACTCTTGTCCGTGACAAACGTTGGGGCTCGTACTCCCACAAAATTTAGACGTGATCTCGGAACATGCCGATTGAAGATACGCAAAAATGCAACATTTTTTTTGCCTTTTGACAGACTTGTAGGTGGGTACTCGCTAAAAATGTTTGCTATCTCGTTTCGGTGTTTGGCATTAGAAAAAGATGGGAAGATGGAGAGAGCCTAAGTTTAGTTTAAGTTGTGTTACATCAGAATTGACACTAGTATACCCCAACTACTAACGTATCTTATACCCTTTGCACTGTATTAGTAGGTACATACTCTACACCAAATCACACCAGGCCAGCGCGGTAAACTACGGCCTCCCCTCCTGATCAGGGGAGTTCCGTGCCCCTGTATTGGGGACGATATGGACTGGGGATGATGATTAATACTTACTCGACTCATTCCTCGGCTGAGTCTCCCCGCAGATCAAACACGTCATCCTAGCCGCCGGCAGGACCCGGAGCCATCCCAACACTTGCGGGAACTTCATCCTCAAACTGAGCAGGTTCTCGGCAGACAAATAGTGAGCGCGGACTGACTGTACAGCTTTCCTGAGAAGGAGAACTACATTGGGAACGAGTCAGGACAACTGTAGGAATATTCTACTTAGTAGAGATTCCAAGTTCTTTATTTATTTTTAAGAGGGAGCAAATGGGCAAACGGGCCAAGCCCATAGACCCCCGCAACACCGGAGCGATCGCAAGCGTGTTGCCGGCCTTAAAGAAAAGTGTAAGCTCGTCTCTTGAAGGTCTCCAAGACCACTTGGGAATTTCTAATGGATACCAATCCGTTTGAAAAAAGCCGCCGCTGAGAGCCCATTCCACTGGGTGGTGGTGCGTGGAAAGAAATTGCGAGAGAAACGCACGGTGGTAAGTAGACATAATTGATAGAATCAAATCCCAAATGTAAGAAATAGTACACCTTTAAGTTGTAGCCTTCGAAAACTATGAACTTGAGCTTTTTCTCTCATAGCTTGCAAATATTTTCTGCAACTTTTATTATAAATATGTTAAGATTGTAAGTTGTACATCATCATCATCAGCCTATGCCAGTCCACTGCTGAACCCATGGACTTGCACCTCCTCCTAAAAAAGGGGGGATTTACCATAATCTCCACGATTAGCAGGTGTCTTGGAGATCGTAGTTTATTTGATTGAATAACAAGATAACTCTGCTATTCATTATCCTGGTATATCCCTTAGCTGGTTGTCACAGCATCTACGGGGAGACATGGACCAACGCCATTATTACACAGGCGATACCCAGCGTGTCACGCATACAATTATACATAGCCTCCCTCTAAAACTAAGCAACAGTTAATGAAATAGTTCAATAAAAAGAGTCCTATCCATTTTCCTAGACCACTGACTCTCAAAATGGTCTAATCAACTCACAAGTTCACGCAAGCTGTCAAAAATACAGTTGAAGTCCACGAATTTGAAAAATTTCAATATGGCAATTAAAATCATGTCAAGTGGTCCATAAGACAAGAAAATTTGGGAAACTCTGTTCTAGAACATATTCTAATTGCTTATTAAATTTCATCAGAATTGGATCAGTCGTTTTGACGTGATTAACAGTAGCAAACATCTAACATATCTTCTGCTATACAGCAGAAGATTGTTAACATCACCTGCGTAAGGTTTTCTCCATTTTCAGACGTTTCTTGAGAATGTCGTTGTATAAATGTAAAACTCTTTGTTTTTCACGGCGCGGGTAGAAACAGCTACAAATCAGTCTAAAACAAAAACATGCGGTTACACGATCACTTAAGCACTGTGTGTGTATAGTTCTTATTTAGACACTAGGATTCGCTCGCGTGAATATAGATTTTCGCGCTAAATGAAAATCGCCGAAATTTTTAAAAAAGTTTACAAAAATTGTCAAACAACCAATTTTACTTGAGCTCTCGTACCATAATAATAGCGGCTGTACACGGAAATCAGGCTGTCATCAATTCTACTTGACTAATTTTGATCAAATATGCTATTTATGTATTTAATTTGGAGTAGTACTTTTAAGACTGCAATAGTGTGACAAAAATCTACGAGGTGGTTTTTGTGTGAAGCAAACTGACACGGAGAAAACAAAAGATAGTTTTCGATTTCAAAAGCCCCTAATTATTCATACTAAATTAGATTTTTTTGAAATATCTTTATGTAAAGACAATGACGTTTACAATTTTATAATAATATTAGCCTTTGCGCGCTACTTAAATTTGACATTCGACAATTTTGTAATAGTAATAAATAAATAGATTAGAACGGTAAACTCACATCCCCTCTCTAGAGCTAATCAACCCTCACATGTGCACCATCGGATGAAAGAATCATATCGTGATACGTTCTGTCTCTTTCTTACTTCACTCGGCGCAACACCTCGCAGTTCTATAGGTACCGCAGAAATTAAATTACCCATTTAGCCACACCGACAAACGTATGTACTCACGTGGTCAGGCATCGAATCATTGTGGATTCGGTCCTTAAAAAGATTTTTTTGAAGCCGTTAAGAAATCAACACTAAAGTAGAGCTTTCATCTACAAAATGGCTACTTTACGCGAGAGCAATTTAAAGTTTTGAACCGGCACATCTCTGCATATTTTCTCCTAAATGATTTAATTAATAATAATTTACAATAACATACAAAAATATACAGTTACATAGTTTTGTATGTTAATTGTAAGTTATTATTAACACACTCACTGCCTGTTACTCGGATCCGAGTGGGGCGGTGCCGTTGAAAAAGTACCGGCCACTCGTATCCGAGTGATTAAATTTAACAAAAAGAAAAGAATATTTTGATTCCCGAAATTTAAATTTAATCAAACAAATTTATAATATATTATAAATGGTGTAATTTTATTACAAGAGGAGTACGTTACTTTTTGAATTATGTAAATATCATTTTTTTTTTTGTTTTTATGAGTTTTTTCCCCAAACCCCAGTAAATTCGTTAAATTTGTCCGGTTATGTTCGTATAGGCATCTCATTTTGCCCGTCAGTGAATGCGTTAATTAAATCATACAGGAACAAATGCTCTCCTACAAAGTAATTGTGGATGTAAAATTGTTCTATGACAGTAGAAGTAATTCTGTTGTAATTGAATTTAACTATATTTAGACTCTCCCTATCTTTTTCTAATGCCAAACTCCAAAACGAGACAGCAAACATTTTTAGCAAGTACCAACCTACATTTCTGTCAAAAGGTACAAAAAAATGTTGCGCTTATTGCCCATCTTCAGTCGGCATGTTTCGAGATCGCGTCTAAATCTCTTAATTTTGACGTGTCTAAACGAAACTGACAGCACCAACATTATAGCTATCTTTTGGCGATTGACATTAGAAAAAGATCGGGAGAGTCTAAATTTAGTTAAGTTCTGTTACAACAGAATTACTACCAGTGGTGCTGATTCTATTGTAACAGAACTTGACTAAATTTGGTCCCTCCCTATCTTTTCTTAATAAAAAATTCAAAATATGAATTGACCTCCTCAATCTCAGTGTGTATGGATTTATGTATAACAATATCAGTATCCACAGATATCCTCCGTAGATTTTCAAGTAGAACGCCAGAGGCATCGCCCGGGGTTGCGGCAGACATGGCCTATTCGTGGCCGCGTGTTGAGGCCGTGACTGAGACTCCACACTGTTTAGCAGCTTACGGAATAAATTCGCCAACATGCTTGTGCCTTCCACCTGTGGTACGAAGTATTTTTATTAAATATGTAATTTCTTGTCAAAGAAGCATATCGAATGTGCGTTCTTAACTTGAGAAACCCTTATCCTATAAATGTCGATAAAGGATTCGAAAAAACTATGTTAAATCTCATCTCTACAGCAAAAGAAAGATATGTTTAATTCTTTCTGACGTTATTAATCATGGTAATTCTGCTGTAACAGAACTTAACTAAATTTAGTCTCTCCCTATCATTTTCTAATGTCAAACGGCAAAACGAGACAGCTATTAATTTTAGTGCTGTCAGTTTATAATAAATTCACAGTAACTCATCTTTTCTTTTGGATCTGAAACACGGCCACTGACTGTGGGCCTCATAAGAAAGCTCAAGGTCACGCAGCGAGCAATGGAAAAAGCCTATACTCGGAATTTCCCTGCGAGACAGGATTCGAAATGAGATAATCCGCAGGAGAACTAGAGTCGCCAACGAGGCTCGAAAGATTGCAAAATTGAAATGGATTGCATCAATCAAATCAAACGCAGAACCGATGGACGTTGGGGTCTTAAAGTGCTGGAGTGGCGACCCCGAACCGGAAAGCGTAATGCGGGTAGACCCCCGACCAGGTGGACCGATGACCTAGATAGGGTCGCGGGTAATCGGTGGATGCAGGCCGCTCACAGCCGTTCGGCGTGGCGATCATTAGAGGAGGTCTATGTCCAGCAGAGAACATCTGTGGGCTGATATGATGATGATCATGAATTCATTTTTAATCGTAATACACATGGATGTTTTAAACCATTGATACCCAAAGTCGACGATGACCCGCAAGGGGTTCACGTCAACTGTCAAAAATACATTTGATGTTAATAAATTGACAAAAAAATGATTAACTACGCATTGGGAGTCTACCCAAAAATGAAAAACATTACAAATAGTTTACAAGGCAAAAAGTTAGAGGAACTTTGTTTTGAGCCCATGTGTGCAATAAAAAAAAACATTTTTTTTTTAATTTGTCGACTTATCCCCCTTTTCTTTGACACCACAGAACTAATATGTGATCTGTCTCCTTACTTCAACACCCACATTGTGCGGTTTCGTTTGTGGAACCTCCGCCTCCGCGTACTTCCTCACCACGTCCAGCGCCTCGTAGAACAGCCTGTCCAGCATCACGAAAGTGGTTGCGGTGACCACCTCCAGCATCACCTTCATCGCTTGTGTCACCAGCTTGCTGCGCTCGGGAGCTATATAGCGTACGGAGCCGACGTCAATGTACTTCATTCTCTCCACCTGAGATAATTATGTTCTTGTGTAGCGCCACGAATGTACCGACTCAAACAGTACAGTATTTTTTTAACACTAAACCTACCACGACAAATGAAACTTTTTGAACTGTTTGACAGATGTTCTTGGAAATAACATTATCACTGTGCTTTTTAACATTATTACTCTTATTAAAATATATATCAGGAATGTTCTTCACTTCATCAGGCCGAGTAGGCTTGAGCCTAGGGCGGTAGATTTTAGGGGTGGCAAATTTGGGGACCGCATTCTTTTAGCTGCCTTATAGAAATCAAAAAGGTTTCTGTAAGGTGTTCTTGATGTCTTACAGAGAGAAGCACCGGCAATTATAGAGGCAAGGGGGTAGAAATTTAACAGCTAAATGTGTGTAAATCCTTGAAAATGTTTAAATCCGCCACTGCTCACATTTGAAGAAAAAAGAAACATTCGGCTCACACATTCACAAATTTATAAAAAATACATACGTACATACAGTTACGCCTTTTCCCCTGGTTCTCCGGCGGGGAATCGAACCCCGGTCTCCCGCGTCACCGGCGGGGATACTATCTACTATACTACCGAAGAATTGGGGTAGGCAGAGACCACTTCTTTCCACTTGCTACGAGCAAAGTGACTATCCGTAGCTCATTTTTCGTCTCCGCGGCAAACAAGACGTGTCGAGTGGCGAACCACGTCGCCGCCATTTTTTATGATGTTTCATACATATGGGAAAATGTCGAAGGGACTACCAGCTCAGCATAATGTGTGGTGCTGAACCCCAGCCTGGTTTTCAGCTGGGTCCGTGATCTAACCATTTATATTAACTTTTAAATTATCAGACGCAGGAGTTAAGTTTACGTTCCAACACACATTGATAACAATATATTTACAACATTACAAAAAATATCACTGGACTAGCTTTTACCCGCGATTCTGTTCGAGTTAATGTCCTCAAACACGTGTCAGAGACCATTGAAAATACAATTTTTTCTATACCTCGGCAACAGTTTTTTTTTAGAATAAAAGGTATATGTCCTCTATACACCTTTTTTACATACAGAAAATGCCTGACCCATACCGCCGCGCCGAGGGCACAGCACGACGGTTATGTGAGGATTGCACCCACTGGACACTGTGCGGCGTCCGCCTTGACCCTTGCGTCCGAGCGCGGGAAAGCATGCGAGCAGTCATCCGCGGTGTCCTTCTCTGTACCCCCTGGCAATGTGTGTACAAAATTTTATGATGACCGGTTGAATAGTTAAAATGTGAAAACGTAACAAACAAACTCACATTGGCATTTATAATATTAGGATTACAAACTTAACAACATATCGCCCCCTTATTGGCAGAATTCATTACTGACAACATTGACCAAAATAAGTTATTGACATCAGCGTTATAAGCAAAAGCTGGCCTACATTCCCTCTTTACTCACACATTGATACGACACGTATATCGCGAGATAGAAAATGTAAATATTCACTAAGTACGGACTTGGTCCAGAAACAAGTTTGGAAGAAAGGAGGATTTGGTCATTTAATGAATTCTGCCACTAAGGGGACCATATTCCCATTAAAAATATCTGACATAAGTTTCGCATAAAAAGTCACACCCCAATACCTTTTTCAAGGGAAGCAATGTAAGCTTCTTCTTCCTATTCCTCCTCTGATCCAACTCCTTAAAGTATCCGGTCACATACACGTTGTCATATACGATGCTGGTCAGGTAGGTGTCGTGATAGGTGACAGCGGCGGCCACCACGCGGAGAGACAGCAGCGCCATGCACGCGTTGAGCGCGGTCAGCACCGACTGCATTACAGCAGTCTTCTCTTCAAATGCGTGAATCACACGATCACCGGTTTCTTTTGCGTCCTGGAGTGTAACGCTTTCGTGATGTGCTCGGCGGACTAGAGTAGTCGCTACCTCTATACGGCTAGGAAGTGGTAAATTACCAGTGACGCTACCTACATCAGCGACAGCCCGACGAAGACGACTGTGTCAATTGATCCTTGCTACCATTAGCGGCGCGAGGATGCTGCGGAAATTTCCCCGAGATGAATTTAACGCATTCAGTGCCAAGTGCGTGAAGACGTTTTGATAATTATTGCCTCGCCGTTGAAATGGGTTTTCACGGAAGGCCATTCACTTATTATATAATGCAACATCACGCACTGGCATGTGACCGGTAGTGAAGTATTTTATTTCACATTTTTTGTCGAGTTTTGGGAATATGGTAGAAATGTGGGTCCAGCGGAACCGGCTAAATTTTGAAAGTGGTCTATGAGAAAAAAAGTCTGGGAACCTCTGGTCTATACCAAAAATTGTGATGAACATTAATGAAACACATGTGGGTTTGTTCGTTATAATCTCTAGATTACAACAGAAATATTAGTAATACCTTGTCTAAGGGGAATTCTGAGAAACGAACGATTAATCATGAATCTCAAGATAACCTAAAATCTTATTAAGAGCGATTGTGTAGTAGATTTTATCGGTATTTGTAAATTAAAATAGTGCAAACAGAAAAATAGAAATAATAAGTTAAACAAATAGCATATTATATAGGCGTTCATTAGGCTCTGTACTGTTTGATGAATCAAAAATCCTTTCAGTGTGTAGTTCTGGCGAGACGTGTGGGAACTTGGATCTTGCTGTGCGACAGCTGCATACTTTTACAGCTGTCTTCAATTCACCAAAGGTGTGCCGATATAGACCAACCATATTAGTAAACAGCCCCCCTAGCCACGTTGACTTTCTACAATCGTTAACGCTAATAGAAACGAAAAAATGTACTGGAATGACATTTGTAATCGATAAGTCACGTGTGACTTGGCGAATAGAAATGTCATTCCAATACATTTTTTTCGAATTGTCGAATGTCAACTTGGCTAGGGGGCTGTCCCATACAGTGAAATCGTGTTCGAAAAAAGCACAAGAACGTTACTATATCTAGATGGCGCTGACTCATAGCCAATATAATATGCAGTGATTATTTTTAAAACATCTTTATCTTTATAGAATTATCTAGAATCTAGATAATTCATGGTTCGTTATAATGAAAGATGTTTTAAAATTAACTATATTTATATGTAAAATATTGTTAGAATATTATTTTATAAGTCATTTATTTTCACGGGCAATTTAACTGCATATAAATGAACAACGATAGATAACTTATATCTAGTCGGTATATCTAATACCGACTAGCTATAAGTTATAATATCTTACCTGTACTATGCATAAATTTAACTTTTTTTATTAAATTTCATTTTAGTACTAATTTCCTCAAGTTAATACTTAAGTCAATTGTAAAACACCATTTAACTGTTTTGTTCGGTAGATTATTGTAACCGATCGTGTACGATTGTACATTGTTTATTGATTGTACATTATGATTGTACATAGGTGTTGTAGTGGTGTCAGACATGGCTTGTGATTGAAAGGTCGCCTGTCCGACACGGTCTCATACCACTGTGTTATGTCTAATTGATATAAGGTTTACATTTCAGACATCAATGTACTTAACGGAGAAGGAAAACTTTGTGAGGAAACCTGCATGGGAGTGTGAAGTCTATCAACACGCACCAGGCTAGCGTGAACCTCCTGATCAGGGGAGTCCGTGCCCCAGTAGTGGGAACGAATATGGATTGGGGATGATGATGATAAACTTATCGAGCTGCCCTCACATTATGACAAAATTGATGATTTCATGTTCTTAGCGACACCTAGTGTCTCGAGTGGAAAGTAAAAGATATGCATTGAAGTATTGAAACTAGCAGTTCTGCCCCCTAGCCATTTACGTGTAATTGTTAATATTCTAGTTAAAAAAATCCTTATAAATAACCACTGTCACAACTAAAACCATTATGTTATTATGTGTGAAATACAGCGAGTGCTCCGTGTAAAATGTTTTGAACCAACAGAAAGTGCCAGATATCGTTCCTGCTAGTTACAAATATGACGACCGAAAATACTATGGATCCTGTTGGGTGGATCGAACTGTATTGGTTATTATAGTATTCAATCAGTGTGTATTGCCAGCGATGACCTATGGATCTGAAACATGGCCACTGTCTATGTGCCTCATAAGAAAGTTCAAGGTCACGCAGCGAGCAATGGAGATAGCTATGCTCGGAGTTTCCCTGCGAGATAGAATACATAATGAGATCATCCGCAGGAGAACTAAAGTCGCCGACGTAGCTCAAAGGATTGCAAAATTGAAGTGGCAGTGGGCGGGGCACATAGCTCGCAGAACCGATGGTCGTTGGGGTCTCAAAGTGCTGGAGTCGCGACCCCGAACCGGAAAGCGTAACGCGGGTAGACCCCCGACTAGGTGGGCCGATGATCCGGTGAAGGTCGCGGGCAATCGGTGGATGCAGGCGGCTCATAGCCGCTCGGTGTAGCGATCATTAGAGGAGGCCTATGTCCAGCAGTGGACGTCTGTGGGCTGATATCATGATTCATTCACTAGTTTACATAATCATGAAACAGGAGAATTTGTTCCAAAACCTGCTTTACGAAGAGGAGAGACAAAAGGAGTTATTTTATTACGAGGATATCTTCAAGAAACACGCATTGCAATTTATTTTCAATTGTTGAGAATAATCAATTTCATTTTGAAATAATTTTGATACAAAAAAATAAATTAAAAATTAAAAAAACCACTACACAAAAAAAACTTCTAAAAAGTAAATAAATAATATGTGTTTGTTGGCCCTCTGACTTTATTATAAGTACCCAGTATTTTGATCCAGGAGTCGTCGCGACGAGGGACCGCTAAAGAATATTTATATTATTGTTCTCTCTCTCTCTCTCTCTCTCTCTCTTCGAGGCTTACACATTTTGCATTCGCAGTTCAAAATTAGTAAAGGTTTCATTTTATTTACTTAGTGGTTCCCCGACGCGAGGACTCGAAAGTCATATTTATTTTGATCTTTGGATCAAAATAATAAATATAATAAAGTTAGAGGGCCAACAAACACATATTATCTGTTTACTTTTTAGAAGATTTTTGTGTCGGGGTTTATTTAATTTTTTATTTCAGACTTTTTAATTTTTTATTAGTAGACACGCGACGAACAACGCTCTGTCTTCACGTACACGTGAATACTTTTCGGGGCGAAACACAAAATCGCAATAGAAGATTTTGTTTGCCGAAATCCGCTCAGTCTCAGTATCCTCGATCATCATCTAACACCTTAGGTCCCAAAGTGGTCCTGGTGAACACCCAAGGGTCCACGGGAGACTCGACGAGGG
>WUAW01010027.1:73744-87728 GCA_017165845.1 Thaumetopoea pityocampa
TGATTGTGTACTTAAAATGAAACGAACTTTACAATACGCCTGTAATAAGATTGATTTAGCCAGTCCTAAATCTTTTTTGATGCGGAAAATGCCTCACACACACCGTTGCATGGAGAGCACGGCGCAAACATTATGGGGTTTGCATCCACTAAGAACCGCACGTCTCCCGCCTTGCGTCCTTGAGCCCGACCGCGGGGACTGCGTGGGCATACGCCTGCTACGGGACGAAGCCAGTCCTAGGACTGAACAAAGTCCAAATAAATGTTCATTTCACTAAATCAGAGGTTCCCAAACTTTTTCACCTCTTAAGATTAATTGGCCATATTTTTCGGTATTAAACACATTAGAAGTCGATGAATTTATGCAAATTCATCGAATTGTAATGTGTTTGTGACGGCGGGTAGTGATGCACGCTTCGAAACATTCAAATTTCTTATTATAATGTGGTCTACTTGGGACCACTTTGGGTATCAATGCACTAAATCAATCACGTACTTAATTCATTCGTTTTACTTAACAGGAACTTATAAACGGTAACAATCAGACTTGTATATTTTACTTGCGTTCGCAAATTATAAAAATCGTATACATCAAACAGCGTTCCCAATTCGGAACATGTCTTTCGACGACTGTAATTAGACGTTTAGAGCACTTCTAACAAAAAAAAAATGTCTTAACTAATAACACGACAAACTATCTAAAAATGATCAAAAACTGTAGAGAAAAAAAACTTGTTCCCAAATGGAAATTAGTAAACTAACGAAATATCGTATTCAACCTGCGTCGGCGAGGATATTCTAGTTATTCAATGCCATACTTTACACGTATAGAAACTAAGTTCAATATTAACCAATACACAGTTATTAAAATAAATAGTTTAAATAATTAAATAGTTTCGATATACCGAATTGGCGTACCGGTCCACCGCTACCGCTTGAGAATAGTGCGACTATACTTCGCGACAGTGTAATAGGCCCGATTTGACAGTTACCAAAACGTATAGTTATTTAACTATACGTTTACTAACCAGAGGTCGCCAAACTTTTCTGTCTCGTAGACAGACCCCCTACTATGTTTTTAAGTTTTGGGTACTCCCCCCGCTTAGCTAATATTTAATTTTTGCAAATTCATTAACTTGAAATGTGTTTTTGATAGCTGGGTATAAGTGCTGTTTACTTTTAAAGTTTTAAATTTCTAACTATAGTAAAGTCATCATCGATCCCTGGGGGTCGATATAGACCACTTTGGGTAACAATGGTTTAAACCCTTAGCTCCCAAAGTGGTCCAGGTGGACCCCCAGGGGTCCACGAGATACTCGACAGGGGTCTACGTTGGCGTACGCAAATTTCCATAGTTAGATCTAATCTTTACATTTTTTGTTGAGTTTTGGGAATATGGCAGAAACGTAGCTGCAGGGAGTCTACCGGAACCAGCTAAATTTTGAAAGTGGCCTATGAGAAAAAAAAAGTCTGGTAACCTCTGGTTTAAACTTACGTGTAGGCCCCCATTTTAATAGGCCACATTTAACACCTCATCAAACTGAACTTGCAACGCGGCCGCACAATATTATTAATTTTTTCAAAGTTAGTGCGGCATAATTGGTGTTCATAACGTTCACAGCACCAGTGTAAAGTGCTCTGTGCAGATTTATAATTAATCTGTGCTCTCAGCCCCTTCCTTCCTAATTTTTTGACATTTATAAAAAAAATTTGTGAGCTGTCAATTCTCTTTCCTGTTTTATACAATTATACAGAGGTGTGGCTCTAAATATAAAAAAATAAATCAGTTCATCAAATCTTATCATTTCATTCAAGATATCATACATATTAACTGTTGGTGCCACCGTTGGCCCAAACAATTGGACAACTTTTTTCAGCTACTAAATATATATTTATTTTAATAATGAAAAAGACGATAATTTTAGGATTTACTTTGGTGAATAAAACTTGTATACTGACAGATGTCAAATGTGGACTATGTAAAATGGCCCTAGTATATAGATTATTATGAGTTATCGATTTTTTATACTATTCGTAACTACGGTTTTTATATTAATAGTTTTTAATCGTTTACTTTTACATAAAGGTATCTATCATCCATCATCATCCCCAGTCTATATTCGTCCCCACTACAGGGGCACAGACCTCCCCTCGCCAGAAGGGGGATTGTCTAAGAGCATATTAAACCGCAAATTTTTTTTCTTTGCAAAATTATTAATGTCAAACCGGACCTATTAAATTGACCTGACTGAATTATAACACGGATCGATTTACAGGTATAATAATATCGACGGTTGAAAGGTAATAGGGCATAAGCGACATTTTAGTCGTAAAGGAGTTATGTACGCCACCCTACATAAAATTGTGCGCTTTTTCGAATTCTATTACTCTCATGGCTCTGAAATGACTTTTTTATCACTTATGCCCAAGCAAAAAACTCAATCGATTTATCTAATCAAAGATCAATTGATCTAAGCGGCATAAAACCACATAAAACAACGTCGAATCAAATAAATAAACGCTTTGCCAATTAATGCTTTTATTTTTCTTGATTCTAGAGCTGTTTCCATTTTCACGATATGACAATAAATAAAAAAGTTATGTCCACTTTTCTGCGGTTTCAAACCTTGAACCGCTCTCCTGAACAATTTGGTTTCTGTCGCTTATACCTTATTATTTCAAACGTCGATGTGATGGTTACCTATTCACAGTATACGGCTGCGCCATTTTAAAATACAGTAAGGGGAGGGGGACATTTTTCCGAAAATGATTTTATCACATTTTTTCAATTAACCAAGTAAAGCTCCATAGTATAAACTAACTACGTAGTTATATGACGAATGGAAACCAGGACACAACATTATTCTTAGAGGCGTACCCGATAGAAATGTATGCAGTATGAGAACGGTTTGTGGGCTCTCCTGTAAAATTTCATTGAAAGTATTTCAGTACAGTAAAGGCAACCTGAAGTTAACGGAATCAATTAACAATCTGTCTCTCAATATTCTGTCCCCGGTCCATCGGTCTGTACAAAACTCGTGTGCAAATAAATCCAAGTCGTTGGGCAGTGGAACATACGTGAAGCGCGATTCTAGCCTCCGGGGTAGCATTATGCAAGTGCGGTAGGGGGGTCGCCAGCCGGCTCCTCTGACACCTCCGTCACCATGGGCTCTTCCTCATCTTCTTCGGGGATCTCCAAGATCTTCGGCCCATACAGCAGCAGGTATGCGCAGTGCCAGTCACCTGGTTAATGGGATGACAAGTTGACAATACCATACAAGTTTAATATGCTATCAAGTCTTTTCTCCATTGTTTACCCAGAGACAAGAAATTTATATTACAAATTTAAATACAAAAATTACCTCTGCTACCTTTTTTAATAAAAAAAATGTAACTTAATTGAAGTACCACACGCGGCAATGGGCTATAAAAAAAATGGTGCCGATTCTTTTGCACAGAACTAAACTAAATTTGGTCCTCTCTCTATCTTTTTCTAATGTCAAACGCCAAAACGAGACAGCAAACATTTATAGCGAGTACCGACCTACGTTTCTGTCAAACGGTTCAAATAAATGTTGCGTTTTTGCGTATGTTTAGGGCGTGTGTTCCAAAATCACACGCTCACCTCCGCCGCTGAGCTTGAGCACCTCGTCCTCGTTGACGGGCGTGACGGCGTCGTCGTCGCAGCGCAGCCACGCGTCGCCGCGCGCCACCCACGCCACGTAGTGGCCCGAGGACGAGGAGCGCCCGCGGTGCGTCAGCACGGCCTGCAGCCGGTAGTACCCGCTGTTGTTGCTGCCCACATCTGACAATGTCACACACACACAACGCTAGTCCTTGCGGTGCGCAGAAACACCGCGCAACTCATCTGATGATGTAGTAAATGTTTACGGTGATGACTCATCAGCTCGACATCGCTCGACAGCTGCTGGACATTTCCCTAAAAAGGAGTTATTTGCCATAATCTCCGCACTTGACAAGCGTCTAGATTATCCTGGTACACCCCTCAGCTGGTTGTCACAGCATCCAGGGGAGGACATGGAGTGACGCTATTATTATGCCGGCGCCACACAACGTAAGTATATTGGATGTGAATTATGCAAAAGCATGCTATATTTATACATACAATATAGTTTCTAAAGAAAAAATTAATATTTTTTTTCTTGATCACTAATCAATTTTTTTTTTACTCTCGGATTTATTTTCCTGGTTACGATAATAAATTTAGTATACTGTGATTGTATGATAAAACGATTTTAGTCTCGTAATGCGACCAATTGTGAAGTTGATGAAGACGTTGCCGAAGACGTCGGGATGTCACCAGCTACAGGCCGAAGTGTGGCAGGAGTGGCAGTATCGAAAAAGGGAAGATCTTCCGAGCAGATTAGTGTTATGTCTGGCGGCGCCTGCCACCGCCCCGACCGCTGACACCGAGACGGTGTATATACGCTAAGTCGCTATCAAACTTCGTTAGCGCGATTCAGATTTCTATATAAATATCATCTTTCAAGAGTTACGCCATCTAGTGAAAATGCGTGGTACTATGTGGCGAAGTCGGATGCCACATCCTTGATACTGCTCTTATTGAGTTACAGGCCGCCATAAAGAGCACTGGATGAATTCGAGAAGCAACATATAGGAGCCAAGGACTCGCCACTGTAGGTGTTCAAACTTCAAAACTTTCAAAGTCGGACGAAATGAAGAAACTTAAGTGAAAAAGGAACCTGGCATAAAAGCTAGAAGTAACATTGCTAATCACAAAAAGAAATCATAAAATTATTTCGTACCGTTCTCGAACCAGTACGGTAAAACAGTCTTCTTCTTCACTTCCTTTTTACTGTCGCCGTGGCTTTTGTTCGCTTTCAAAGATGATTCTATGGACGCGTCCTCCAATTCCTGAAATATTTAATCATAAAAATGTCACTTTAGATCTATACTATTATAAAATTGTTAAAACTCAATTTTTTAAAACTCAAAGATATATAAAAACGAACTACTCAGATCGACTAATTAAGGGCTTCTGAAACCGAATCCGTCGATGTTAGTTTGTTTGCAAGGGCTTCACGCAAAAACCAGCGGGTAGATTTTGGTTAAACTATTACAGTCTTAAAGGTACTAATGTCGACTTAAATACTGCGGCATGTTTCATTAAATTGGGTCCAGTATAATTGAAGATTCAGCTTGATCCCTGTTTTAGTAGCCGCCGTTAAGGTACAAGAGGTTAAGTAAGTGGTTCTAAGGCTTTTTATATAAATCTGATTGTGTCGGGATTTAGCGGAAAAAGCTGGTAATAAATATTCATAATTATTATATACATAATAAATTCTACTGAAAATATTATAAAATTAAATTAAATAATATATTTGTCAGAAACGTGGTTATCATTTATAAAGATTATTATATTTATAATTACTAGTACAAATACAAAATTTTTGAAGTTTGTTACTCAATTACCCCAAAACCGAATTGGATGAAATTAATTATGTATTCAAAACATATTCTGAGAGTAGACTTAGGATAGTTTTTTTTAATACCACTCCAGCGAAACTGGGAATAACAGCTAGTATTAATTACATTAGAAATCGCGTAGAATGATGGAAACAGCTAACGTCGGTGTTTCCCTACGGAATAGAACCCGTACCGTAGGAATCTGCAGGAGCAGTCACTGATATAAATGAAAAAATTGCAAAGCTAAAGTTGCAGTGAGCGATGCACATAAACAATAATCATTAATAGAAAAAAATGTAATTTCTGTTGCATCACCAATCAGCAATCAGCCCACAGACGTCCACTGCTGGGCATAGGCCTCCTCTAATGATCGTCACACCGAGCGACTACGAGCCGCCTGCATGCACCGATTGCCCGCGACCTTCACCAGGTCATCGGCCCACGTAGTCTAGTCTAGTCCAATTTGTGGGGCTCTCAAACGACTCAAAAACAATGAGACACCAGGTGATAACGGAATCACTATCGAATTGCTGAAAGCGGCCAGGATTTTTTTTTAAATATCACAACTGAAATAATTTTGACTTGTTACACTTTAGTTCTGGACATCATTATATATATATGACATATATGACAAGTATGACAAGTTACATATATGACAAGTTAGTTTACCACTGTCAGGGTAAAATAACTTGTCACCAAAGCTTTATCACCGATTAGTTGGGGGATTTTTGAAACGGAGTAACATTTGTCCAGCGGTGAACTGTCCGAGTGGTGAATACCTTGAACTTGGCCCTCATGGGCGCGAGCCTCTCCTGCAGCTCGGGTGAGCACAGCTCATACACGTCCAACTCGAGCGGGAACTTCACGTCTTTCAGGATCTTCGCGTTGATCGACTCCTTCTCCTTGTAGTAGAAGCGCACGAATTGCACCGTTAAGTACGCGGGAAGACGGCTGATTTTGCTCTGCACACAAAAGTGTATTTATATAAATTTTCGAAAGCAGTGCCATTTATTTTCTAATAATAAACGAAATAATATAATGTGTCATTTAAAATAAATATGTATATTACAATTGCACCGCCATATCTACCTATAGATCCTGTCCATCCAAAGGTTGTCTGTAAGAGATCGCATATTGCGATAAGATCACCTAACGTACACTTTATCATCATCATCATCCCCAGTCCATATCGTCCCTACTACAGGGGCACGGACCTCCCCTGATCAGAAGGGGAATTAGGCCGTGGTCTACCGCGCTGGCCTAGTGCGGGTTGGTAGACTTCACACACCCATGCGGGCATACAGGTTTCCTCAGGAAGTTTTCCTTCTCCATTAAGTATATTGGTGTCTGCAATGTAGACCAATGTAGTACAATGAATTACAAATAATAACTCAGTGGTACGGGTTCGGGATTCGAACCCATGAATCTTCGATCGTAAGCCGTGTCTAAAACCACTACACCACCGATGTACACTTTATATTTCTCGTTTATTGTGTTTGTAATTTTTATATTGATGGGCGATAAAGAGTATTCTGTACAGTACTACACTACATCACCAATGTATTTATCATTGATAGTGTAGTTGTTACAGACACGAATCACGATCGAAATGTCGCGAGTTCGATCCCGGTCCCGCACCACAGAATTATTTCTAATTCATGTACGGTCTACATAATTGATACCTAGGCGTCGACGATGACGTGCAAGGGGTCCAAATTAACTATCAAAAACACATTTGAAGTTAATAAATTTACAAAAATTTCTATAAGACAAAAAAGTTTGAGTACCTCTGGTCTACATTATATACATCAATGTAGAAGGAAAACTTCGTGAGGACACCTGCATGCCCGCACGGGTGTGTGAAGTCTACCAGCCCGCACTAGGCCAGCGCGGTAGACTACGGCCTAATACGATAAAACGAGACAGCAAACATCTTTGGCGAGTACCCACATACATTTCTATCAAACGGTACAAAAAATGTTGCGTTTTTGCGTATCTTTAGTCGGCATGTTCCGAGATCATGGGTAATTTTTTTTTACTTTTGACGTGTCTAAACGAAACTGATAGCACCAATATTGTGGCTATCTCGTTTTGGCGTTTGACATTAGAAAACTATAGATTCTAAATTTAGTTAAGTTCTATCGTCGCAGAATTACCACCACTGTGTCCTGGTATTGTTTGAATAAGCACAAATACTAACTAGAATAATTATTTTCTTGAATCCATCTGTGAATAACGTACTTGGTTATACCACACGTTCCCTGCCAAGCTATTTTGTTTGACATGTCGTACCGGCCATTTGAGTTTTTCCTAAACATATCAGTTGTAAACGCTTAGATTTTATATAACACCAGGCATCATGAATACTAGAATTTAGAAAAAAAATGATTAATTATTTATGTTACGGTGAAGATGATAACAACAATTTGACTCCTAAACTTGCGATAAGGTCTAGAAAAAGACGAGAAACTGAGTCTGCGTGTACCATTTATGGTACACGTGACCTGATGGCCAAGTTTAACGTGTACCATAAGTGGTACACGTGGCATGGAACGTGTTAACCTTTTAAATTTGATTATGCTAATAATTATTTTTGTCCTAAGTAAATTAAAAAAAAAAGGTTGACTGATAGAGAACATCCTTTGCATTGAGATCACCTTTACATACACATATAATGTATGCAGTGTAAATAGATAACTAAAATTTAAAAAAAAATACGGGTACGTTACGATTTGTTACTAACTTCGTTGGCGTCTTACCGTTTTTGTGTAGATCGCGTCCCGTCCGAGTGTTTGCGACAATTTTGTTATCTGTTCCGACATTTTCTGTAAAACAATGAAGGTTTCATGTTTATCGCAACTCTAGTACGGTGTTGATAAGTCTTGTTTCGATATACCACAGCGCTAACACATTCACTGGCGGGCGAAAAAGAGGTGCGCCTACGCGGATATAACCGGGCGAATTTGACGAATTTACTACGGTTCGGGAAAAGGTCATAAAAACCAAACTATGCTATTTACTTAGTTCAAAAAGCAACGTATTAATCCTCTTGCAATGAAATTAGACCATTTATAACGCATCTTAAATTTATTTGTGTAAATTCAAACCTTGCGGACCAAAATAGTTTTTTTGTTAAATTTAGTCGCTCGGATACGAGAGGGTGGTACTTTTGAAATGGCACCGCCCCACTCGGATCCGAGTAACCGGCAGTGAATGTGTTACTACAGATCGGTTTTCGAATATTCACGACGATTATACATATTGATACACAATGACACACATATTTTACTTTCATCCACAATTATTTGACTACAGTATTGGTAACACTTGACATTTATCCACGGCATCGATACCCAAAGTGGATATTGACCCCAGGGGTCAAACATAACTTCACTACAGTCAGAAGTTTAAATCTTTTAAAGTAAACACCATTATACAAGATGTCAAAAACACAAAAAACAAAGTTGCTAAAAAAACATCGCGTGATTAATGGACGCCACCTTATTGGGGTAACACCCATGATCGTTTAACCACGGTGTTAATAGCACCCGTTCTCATTAGACCACGGTATCCATAACGTCATATTTGTTCAGTCGATCACTGTTTCCAATACCATCAAACATACGCATCTTTTTTACTTTTCGTCACCAATGATCATAATTCAGGCAGTGACTGAAGAAATTAACAATCTCTTTCATCCGAGTTTTCGTGTATCGTGTAGGTTCAGAGCCGTACGTTGACACTTACCGATCTAAGTCCAGACTTCAGATACTTGACGTCCTGCGATATGAAACAGGACAGCTGTAAGAAGGACTCGGTGGAGCGCGAGGGCGGCTCCTCGGCCTCCGAGCACACCAGCTCCACATCCAGCGTGCCGCCGAAGTACTGCTCGATCACTGATGACCTGCGCGAATGATTAAATCCCAGGTTAAATAGGGACGAGTTGAACTTGACTCATTTAACGATTTCGTATATACCCAGTCCAGCCGTAAGTTCTCTTACAAATGACATATTTATTGAAGTCTCAGCAAAATATAAAAAATATTTCAATCAAAATGGCCACCTTTGGCTTTGATTAAAGGCCAGTAGTCCTTAATCTGTTTGGCCACGAGTCTATTTACGCACTGTTTCCACGGGAAATTTAGCCTCTGCTTGCGCCAGAGGTTACTTAAGAGACTCAATGTCAGCATGTCGTTTAAAGCAGGCCATATCCTATAAAACTGATCATAATTTGTAGTCTAACGGGTTCAGAACTAGGTTACAAAGGACCAGTCAACTCTTATAAAGTCTGGAACATTGGTTTCGAGTCAGGCTTGGGTAGTTCATGCCTTGTGACCAAGTGCAGTCCTGCTGGAAACTCCACGGTACATTTTTAAAGTGTTTTTTGCTGAGAGGTTTCAGAATATGATCCAAGATGGTCTCTTGATATACTTTGACTGAAGTCTTCACTCCTTTTCCATAAAAATGAAGCTTTGTGACTCCTCGAAAAGACACCCCCCACCAATCCATAACTGACGCAGGTTAGTATTATTATACATTTCGCACTCCAGCCTTGCCTTAATAATTATGAGCGGCAGTATCTTACACGACGGCGCCTCGACAGAGGCCCGAGGCTCGTCTCGGACAGTCGTGGAAGGAATGTTTATCGTGAGTGGGGGCTTCTAAAAACATCGACGAAATTTATATTGCAGTGCAAACAGTGGCGTACGCACGCGCGCACGCGCATACCTGGAGCTTGCGGCGAGCGGCGGCGGCGCGGGCAGGCGCTGCTGCAGCGCGCGCACGATTTCGGCCCAGCACTCGGACGCGTCCTGCTGCGCCAGGCCGCCGCCGGGCCCGCGCTCCGCGAACCGCGGCGCCGTGGCGTGCAGCGCGCGCAGCAGCTTGGCCGCGGCGCCCGCGCACGCACCCGCGCCGCCGCTCTCCAGCGCCGACATGGTCTCGCTCAGGGCCGACGTGAGCTCGCCCGCCGTGCCGCCGCCGCTCGCTGCTCACGCCACGATCAAACAACAAATCAATTTCAGGCTAACACCAGATAATAACCGTTAAACGTGAGTTTCACTAATGCGATTATTCAACCGCACAAATCGTATTATTGTGTCTTCCTCTTTTCCTTTCCTATTCGTTCTTTATTCTATTTCACTTGTGATCATTTATAATTATGAATCTGACAATTCAAAATCCAGTGGTTAAACATAATCCGATAGCAAATGGATCTTCTAAGTTTGGTATATAACCCAGACCTGAAGACTGTATACTCTTCACTACTAAATCAATACGTAGTTTCATTAAGGCTACCCTTAATAAACGTTGCACAAGAAGTACTGATTAGGACCGTGGATGGTACAAAGGTTCCCGTAAGGTCAACGTGCATCGAAGAAAGCATGGCTCGGCCCACAGAGTTCATATTAGACAGTTATTGGTCACCAATCTAGTTTATGGGATTAGCAAGTAAAAGTGACAATGAACAGTATATATATCATGCACAACTGATAACCTTTGAGGATTTAAAGTCCTGAGTGGCGACCACAGATCTAAATACGACAGGCCTCCCACCCTATTTCATTGTGCATAGCGATACACAACTATGAATAAATAATATGAATGAATTCATTCAAAACAAATCATTCGAATTCATAATTCATTCGATTCGACAAGAACGCGGCTAGCCATTACTGATTTATCACCCCCAGTCCATATTCGGCCCCACTACAGGGGCACGGGCCTCCTTTAATCTGGAGAGGAGTTAAATCGTAGTCTACCACGCTGGCCTAGTGCAGGTTCGTAGACTTCACACACCCATGCAAGCATGCAGGTTTCTTCACGAAGTTTTCCTTCTCACCGTTTTTCTACTTAACGAAGTGCATTGGTGTCCACAATGTAGACCACACATGAATTAAACATAACTCAGTGGTACGGGACCGGCATTGGATCGTTTGGATTCTAATTGAAAAATTAGTAATTACTAATAAGTTGGCTGGTGAGTGTTGCCTAAAAAAAAGAATCTTTCTGCTTATAGATACGAATTGTTGTTGAGCTGAGTGAAGTCTACCAACCGCACTAGGCCAATGCGGTAGACTACGGCCTAGTCCCCCTCTTGATCAGGGGAGGGCCGTGCCCCTGTAGTGGGGACGACGTGGACTGGGGATGAACGAACAAAACCTAGTTCGATAATTAGTAATTGGGTCTCGCAAGGTTTGCGAGACTCTTGTAGTCAGTGCACGACTAGGTATGCGAGAATAATAGCAATACTAGAACCTGATTTACTGGTGAAGACCAAGGCTAGGTGCCTCGTGTCGGTCTTCTATAGGCAACAAAAACTATTGAAAACATTTACATCGGTATTTTTTAGGAAGAATCGATAAAAAGAGATGTATGGATACAACAGAACGACAACCATTCCTTTATAAGCCTCTAAATCCATCAATGGATGTCTTCAGGCTGATATAAAAATGAATTTTGCTATTATTTGTCCTATATAACAAACATCTATTACAGTGATTCTCAACCACTGTACTGCGTCACTATTGTGTGCCGCCAAATTTTAGAAATGTATGTCGTAATTTTTTAATTATATATTTTTTTTAACATATATAAACTAGTAAAATATCGTAAAAATTATAATACTTTAGTAACATTGTCATTTTTACAACCTCAAATTTCTCATTAAAAGTGTTCTTATTTTTAACTTGTAATTAATCCCTTAATAAAGGTACTGTTGTTTTTGCAGTTACACATTATTTTATTTTAGATTCAAAATTATTATCATAAACTATTTGACGCGGATTATTTTATAAGTAAACAACTTTTAAACTCGTCGTTTTCTTTGTGTGCCGCCAAATTTTGAAATCGTTAAAAGTGTGCCGCGACAAAAAACGGTTAAGAATCACTCTGTGAACAAGTTATAGGCATACAAAGAAAATGCTATCAACAAACTTGAAGCATGATCACCATGTGGCTACCCACTTTGCTGCATAGTATCACACGTCCTCAACAGATGGCGCAGTTCTCAAATTACAACATTAGAAGTCTAGATCACGCTAATGAAGTTTGATAGCGACATAACGTATATACAACGTTCCGACACCAACCGTCGGGGCGGTGGCAGGCCCCGCCAGACATAACACCCGTCTGGTCGGAAGATACTGTCACTTTTACGATACTGCCACTCCTATCACACTTCGACCCATAACTATTAACGTGACAAGCAACGTCATCATGGGTTATGAGCATTCATCACATCGCTGTAACTGACTTGACTGCACGGATAGCGCAGTGGTTTAAGTAGTCGCTTTTCCACTGCGCTGTCGAGTGTTGTGGGTTCGATCGACACGGGACAACAACTTTGTGTAATCCACAAATTGTTGTTCCGAGTCTGAGTGTTCTGTGTTCCCGTTATTTGAATGTTTATAAAGTCCCCGCGACACAGGAATTTAATCCTAATGCGAGAGGTGTTTAAAAAGAAAACTGGTGACCCTGACGTGATCATCAAGTTCTTCATCAAGTTCACCAGTGTTCATCACTTCACAATAACCATATAGCCGACTTTTGTGTACGGTAACCGGAGGCTACAATGTAAGAAATCGTCTAACGAGACAACTTCTTATATTGATCACCGCTTGAAAATGAAAAAATTTCGTAATTATTCATGCCTCAATCCCATCAGTAACGCATACGAATTCATAAAAATACAACAACTTACATTTATCGTAATTGAGTAGGGCATTTTTGAGTTCCGGAACCGTCTTCAAGCACTGTACGGTGGCATTCATATAACACGTGTTCCCCAAGTTGATCAACCCTTCCGGCAGATCCATCTGGAACACACAATAGGGTTGTTTCCCAATGTTTAATTCTTCATATTATTTTATACCGGACAACAAATACCATTAAAAATTAATATTTATGTATTAATTGTAAAATAAGCTAGTAATTAATATTTTAAAAATGAAGAGTGGAGGCGTAGTGGGAACATCTTGCTGTCTCTTTCGCACGCCGTCACCATAATGGCGGTGACATCATAAAACAGTGCATCCTTTTTTGTAACTTCACGATTACCCCCGCTACCAAATCCGGGCTTTTTAACTTACAGTGAAGACTTGATTAAACGGACTAATGGTTGTCGTTAGGCATTCGGATAATCGAAAATCCGGATAATTGAACGTATGAAGTGATTTTTGTTTACATAATGCTAGGCATTTGTTAAAAACAACAAAAACAAATTAAACTTACCAACAAGAATCAATGTTTATTGAGATATTATTAAGAGATGCCATTTCGTAGGTATGTATGTACGTACATATTTTTTTAAATTACTAAAATAATGAAATCTTAAACATGAAATAAATTATGTACTACATATATCGTTTGATTGGTTTAAAATATTTGGTAATTGTCAATTGACATAAGCCACTTTTTCTCTTCATTGTTGCTGGGTCACGAATTCGTTTTCGCGGAATAATGCCAATTCCGACATGTCCGTGCGTACATGGTTTTGACTTGTATAAAGTTCATCGTACGAAGGTACGAGTAGGTAC
>WUAW01010032.1:10910-25008 GCA_017165845.1 Thaumetopoea pityocampa
TCTCTAGTGGGAACGATATGGACTGGGGATGATGATATATATGTAGTTTCTGAAACGAGGATTCTATATAAGAATAACATATGCAGTTGACGCTTACCTAACCCAAATGGATATATGTCATCTGTGCTTTTCAGCATTCCACAGTCGTCAATGAACCTTTCGGGTCGAAACACAAAGGGATCGCCCCAGGTATCTTTATCAAAGTGCATATCGGACATGGACATCAGTACTGTTGTGTTCTTTGGTATAGTATATCCATCAATATTTGTGTCTACCAAGACCTTTCTTGGCCCCGCAATTGGCACTACCGGATAATATCGGAGGCACTCTTGTAGAAAAGCGGACGTATATATAAGCCTGAAAGGAAAATGTATTTACTTCCAGTTTTGCCTCATAATATAACATTATTATAATATCATATTAACATATAAAATTAGTTTTAATATCGAATACAATCAACCAAAATATGTTCATACAAAAATTAAAACACACAAAATGTTATTCTTGATATTTAAACGATGAACCTCGTTCGCAAGGAATGACAAAAATACTAAATGCCTTTCCATGCCGAATGTATTTATTTGATGCACAAAAATAAGTTACTGTTGGCAGTCTTAAGCTATTACTCCTATTTAATTTAATCTCCTGTTAGTCTGAAAATATCATATAAATATTTTATACCTCCTAGTGTCATTCCAACAGGGAACTGCTTCACCTAATATTGAATCAATTTCCTTGTGAATCTTCTCTTGCATATCTGGCGATTTCATAGCTCTGAGAAAAGCGAATTCTATTACGGTGCTAGTCGTCTGCGAGCCGGCTACTAAGAAATCCAGGCAAACAATTTGTAGCTGTTCCTCTAAAAGAAAAAAAATACACGTTAACTCTACAATTTTAAACTAAAAGACTTTTACCTCTATTAAACTACTTAAATAAAGAAAATTACCTGTAAAAGAATGATCTATCCCATACTTGACTTCTTTTAAAAAGGCGTACATAAAATCAGGGCCAACTACCTCCTTTCTTTTATGTCTCCTTATAGCTTCCTAAAAAAGAAATAAATACTTATATTTTGTTACGGCAAAAGTACACTACAGGAGTTAGACGTTCTCCATGAAATCTACTTGCTTAGAACATGTCATGAAAAACATTACTTGCAAAAAAGCATTGCCAGTATCTATTTAGTTTTTATAATATTTTTTCATTCTAATCTAATTTTTTTTTCATCGTAGGAGAAAACTTAATTCTTTCGATGCATTTTTTCTGATTCCTATACTATTTTAAGAAAAGGAAAGTGAGAAGAATAATGATCATAATAATATCAAATATAGAGAAATGAAATACTTATAGCCTAGTGAAAGAAATGCGTGACAAGTCTTAGATTTCATGTTCGAATCCAAGACCTCTGACTTTTCAAAATTATGTGCGTGTGGCGATCTACTTCGCTACATAGTACCACACATCCTCATCAGATGGTGCAGCTCTTGAGTGACGACATTAGGAAGTCTGAATCACGCGAACGAAGTTTGATAGCGACTTAATGTATATACAACGTCCTGACATCAACCGTCGGGGCGGTGGCAGGCTCCGCCAGACATAACACCTGTCTGGTCGGAAGATTTTCCTTTTCCGATACTGCCACTCCTGCCACACTCATGCCTCTATAGTTGGTGACGGCATCATTAACGTCATCATGGGTCATATTTATCTCGTTGTAACGAGAACGAGAGTCTGCCGGGGCCTGCCACCGCCCCGACTGTTGATATCGAGACGTTGTATATACACTAAGTCGCTATCAAACTTCATTCGCGTGATTCAGACTTGTAATGTTGACGACATTACAAATCACATTACAAGAACTGCGCCATCTGTTGAGGATGCGTGGTACTATGTAGTGAAGTGAATGCGTGGTAGTATGTAGGTTGCCACATGCGCGTAATTATAATTATCATTCGCTTTAAACGGCGAAGGAAAACATTGTGAGGAAACGTACATTTCCGAGAGATTTTCTCGACCACGTGTGGAATCTACCAACCCGCATTAGGCCAGCGTGGTGAACTATAGCCCAACCCATCTTATTATAAGAGTAGATACGTGCCCTACAGCGGTACAGTAGATGGATTAAGGATGGTAATAATTTAATCACCTTTAACTGTTAAAAACACAACAAAAACTACATGCGAAAAGCTAGGCACAATAACACAAAGTACATACAATACTGACCTGAATTATGTTGGATATTTCTTTGTTTATTTTGGTTATCAATGAATATCCGCAAGTTTCTGGTATTATGTATCTGCATATAGGTAATTGGTTTAACAAACCGCCGGCGATCGTGAAAGCTCTACTGCGTTCTTGGAGTAGGTCCAGTAAGTGAGCTAGTTTTTCTTCGATGATACGTTCACCTGACAACACAACATAAAATAAATATTTTTTATAAAAGTATCGTGAAAATAGGAAAGGATCGAGAAATAAATACTCCAATTGTTTGGTTATTTGGAAAGGATGAGTGAGATTCGAATGACGAAAAGAATATATCGCGCAAATACTGGAAATGTCGGAAAAGGGTGACCAGGAAAAATATATTTTAATCAAATCAACAACTTGTTTTAAAATATCAAGTTCGTAATACCCTTAATCGATGAAAGTGTATGAAAAGATGGATGAGGATGAAATGGAGGAGGATGAAACAATGTGGATGAGGCAAGCGAGGTGTATCAAGATCGTAGTTTGTGGTGAACTGTAGTCTGTGCCTATCCTTATGGGATACCAGCGTGTGTGTATATATTTTATGTATATTATTATAAAAGTATAATCTACCAAAATAATTCAATCTAACATTAATGCACAAACGTATTAAGCATTCTCCTGTATCCATTCGCAGGAGTCTTCTATCTTTCACTTACTCTCAAATAAAACTCAATCGTTTCTTTTACATAAAACATCTTCTCAGTTCAATAAATAAAGTATAAAGGTATTCTAAATCAACCTAAAAAAAAGTATTAAGCAGACTTCCAACAGCGCGTGTATTGTCGTGAAAATGATAATATATTGTCCCTCTTCTACTGTCAAAGGTAATGCAACTTTAATAAACGTATATTTCAATAACATAACAGAAATAAGTTTTCGAAAATAAATGCGCTTAAATGCCTGAAACACGGACAAAATGCATTTTAATAAACGTATTGGGAACGTTCTATTCAATATAGCATTAGATACTGGAGGGAAAACTATAATATTTGGCTAGTACGCTCGCCCCCTCATAAAAACTTCGATATTATCACAGAAAGATGAGAAAAAATGTTTGAGAAAAAATGATTTTGTTGTAATTAGACCTCACTTACTTGTGAAAGAAATGTTATAAAAAACATAATGATTTATTTACTTAATATTACAATGATCTTGAGTGTAAAATAAAATCCTTGTCAGAATACGCAAAACTCACAATGATACTCCAAAGAAATGATTTAATACTAATAAATCATTACCACCGCCCTCTGCTGATAAATAGTACCGCGAAAAAAAAAAATGATTACCCTTTCGCAAATACCACATCATAATGTATCACACAATGAGAGTCATTCAAGAATTAAAGTCTTGGGTTCGGTTCCCGGCAAACACGCTTTGCATTACTATGGTTTCCCCGTGTACAGGAAGGTACGTAAAACTGTGAGTCTTGGTTGCTGTCTCAACAACTATGATCGTTAGCAGGAATTATGGAGGCATACGGGGATGATGTCAGAAGGCAATCATCTTATTCCGTTCTATTGCAGCATCCTCTGCAGAAAACAGCATAACACAAAAAGTCAAGGTAAAGGGATAAGGTTAAATCGATGTCTTGTTATGTATGTCAAAGGAACATGTTTGTAACAGTGTAGATATAGTACTCTTTAACATATTGTTGAGAATATCAAGTTTGTATATAAACTCTTACAAGTACTCCTAACTCTTACAAGTAGTAAATAGTAGTTTCGTTCCGTAGTCCCCTAAACAACCTTTGTGGACCAGATCGACTGATAATATCACTGCCGTTAGTCCAAACACGCCCAGCCAAATGGCTCGGTGTTTACTCTGATTATTATCTTAGGTAATCCAAATGAATTTCTGTGTGGTGCCGGCTTAATAATAGCGTCACTCAATCTCTTCTCGTCGATGCTGTGAGAGCTAAATGATGTACCGGGATAATGAGCAGAAGCGTTATCCTATTATGTGATTAAAATCTACAACGATCTGCAAAACTTGCCAAGCGCGGAGTCTATAGCAAATCCCTACTTTTTAAGGTGGAGGCCCATGCCCAACAGCCCAAATGATATTTAATCCAAATGAAATAATTATATAATAAACGATTACCTGCAACATATCTCCACAGAACGTTCATTACCGATTCACCCAATAGTGTCTTCAGACCTATTGGCCTACCGTGAGTTCGCTTTAGGTTATACAAAATACGAGCTAATTCGTTTTGTATTTCATTTTCCATAATCGTTTTTCCAAAGCCAGCACTTCTCAGGTGTTTCAAAGCAAAATGACGATGCACTTTCCATACTAAGCCATTTGCGAAAGTGATACCTAAATATGAAATGGACGAATGAGATAGAGTGAGTACTACTTATTGCACACTGGTATAAAAATAAAAAAAAAGAAATCGTAAAGTATCGCAATATGCATAATGACGAAATGTAACTTTCTAAAGATTAACCACTACAAAATATGATGTAAATACGCTTTGATAAAAAGGTGCCCAATTTCTAATCACACTATTCTCTTTTTAAATTAAAATTATTGTCATTTAACTATTAAAAATGCTTGTCGTTAAATTATTTATCTGTTTAGACCAATAAACTTGGTTTATTCAAAAAATTAAATATAAAAAAGATAACTTTCAACACTAGCTCACCCATATTCTCGTTGCCAAGGCAACGCAATTTTGAAAAGAAATTTGTTGGTCTGTAATCAAATTCCTTCTCCATGAATACATGACGAACGTTCTTCTTCCCGAATACAACCGCTATCAGTTCTCCGCTAGCGTTGAGGCCCAATACTCTGGTTGAATGTTTTTTCGCCAGTTCCTGCATAGCCCTACTTTGCGAACCGTATAGGTTGGTCAGATCACTTAATATTTTACTTGTACCTATAAACGGGTACCATTTAGGGCCTGAAAGAATAAAATATTATATTTAATTATATAAAATAAGTCTTATAATAATTACCAATAGTCGTGTTAAAACATTATTATGACGCTTACCGTGACTCATCGCAGTTACGTTCATAAAGCGCTGTACATATATACTAAACTGTTATATTGAGCAGACTTAAGCAAATTCCCAGATGGCGCTTTGCTAATAGACAATGATTATGACTACAGACTGATCAGAGACACCATGATTAAGTGAACCCAGTAATAAAAATCTTACACGAGGTGGTACTTATAATAAATTCTCGATATCAACATTTTGGGCTACATCCATTTAGCTCAGCTCATTATAGCCATTTACCACGCGACCATTTACTATTAGACTACGCGAAAGATACTATGAGCTCTAATAAAACAATAACAATAATATAAAATGTATAGGACTTTTATAAAAGTTCTCTAATACGCTTGGAGTACATGCTTCCTTGCATCTAATAGTAATCGGCATCACCCCACAGTCTTCAAAACTACAAATTATTACTACTTATTTACTCACTCACACTTTAACTATTATAGCAAATTTTACAAAAAAAAAAATGACATTATTATTATTTTTTTTTAATTTTGTTTTAAGTGTCTGCAGCTTAATATGAATTTGTTATTTGTATTTATCCATATTTCGTTATATATAATTTATTGTAAAAAAATATGTTAAACTTTTAAGGTTATAGTCAATGTCAATTCATTATAAAGAACTGAGTTAATATAAGAATTGCCTTTCGAAAAATTTCGTCAAGCAACAAATAATGACTTATTTAAACCCGATTTTGGTTTTCTAACCCTAAACAGGGAAATAGCAGTCTGAATGAAAAATACAAAAATAGAATCAAATATTTTAACTAGATTTGTAATAAATAATTAAATCGTAAAATAAAATACAAAACATTTTTTTTATAATGAAACAAAATTATTAAATTATTATATTGTCATCGGACCTTGAGAAATGTGTAAAATTTCGAATTAGTCTGAACTTTTTTAAAGTGGGTAAAAATGGAAATAAAAGATTCCGTTACATACATAGAGGCGAAACTAATAAAAACGTGTTAAAAATAATCATACGATGATTTAAACCTTGCTTTAGTTCAAGTATTATTATACATATTTGTTTAATATCAATAGGTATTATAATACAACGTATCTAGTGCGTACTTGTAAAACGATATAAACTATCTACTTTGAGTTCTATCACTATTATGCGAATCGGAGCTCCCGTGGGACTGAAACAGTCTAGTTCAGCAAAAATGAAGATGGTCCAAAGTACGGTAAGCTGATCCTGAAGCTTAGTTTTCATAGTATAACGTAGAATGTTCTGTCACTTCCCGCCATTGAATCACATTTGTATCACTTGGAAACTTGAACCCACTAGTGTTAGTTCAAATTTCGATGCCATTTACTGTAGGAATATGTACTAAAGTACTTTGAATCTAAAGATGTGTACGAACACGTATTATTTTTCCGCTGATAAATCAGTGTGTAACCTTTGTAAATGGTCAATCATAATCCTAACTTAATATTACTTATATGTGCGAATGTGAATTTGTTTGTTTGTTACGCTTCCACGCCTTAACTACAAATCATCATAAAATTTTGTACACATATTATCAGGAGTACAGAGAAGGACATTTATCCCGAAAAAAATAGTCATAATAATATAAAAACAAAAGAAGGTTTTGAAGAAAATAGTGCATGAAGAGTGTTTGTGCGCCTACGCGACTGCAATGCTTAAGACCCCTTCCCAAGTAAAACGCGATATTAGTACATTTTCAATACCTTATTTAAGACAAAGATGAAATAAAAAATATATATTACAATTCTCCAATATGTTGTCTTCACATTGGACGATTTAAATTAATTTTAATGGAGTAAATATTTCATGAAATTTTGTTATGAATAAACCACAAAATGGGAAAGAAGTATTCATTGTACGCATCTCCCCTTAAAGCATATATTAAAAAAATATTTTAATAATGAAATTTTCGCCCGTTTTAATTTTTCCAGAGGACCAAAAATTAAAGAAATGTTTCATAGATTTATACCATTTCACCACCTTTGCAACAGAGAAACTCCCGTATGGTTACGGTGGCGAATTTTAAATAAGAAATAAATAGGCATTGGTATGTGTACTACTAATGCCTTCGAGGAGGGTTTTTAAATGAGTGCAGAGTCTGCAAAATGAGACAGCGGCGACTTAAAATAAACATCAAAAGCTTTATAATAGCTCAATTTTTTTTATCGGCTACTAGATTTGCGCATGGGAAGAAAATGTTATTCAAAAATGAAGCACCCTAACGCAGACATTCAACTTCAGTAGAGTATGTGAGTATGATAATGCAATGACGAGTGCTCACAATTTGCAAACGTTCACTTGACTATCGACGCCAATATATATGTGCTATTTATTATGCAGCACAGTAGCATACTAGCAGAATATTGCTTTTAATAACGCTTTTAATACATCATTCCAGTTTGAGTGGAGACACAAAGTTAGCATATGGTTATATGTTCCATATCATATATTCTGCTTTGAATCTTTAAAGGCGCTGACACACACAACAACCAGTTTTTAACTGACTCTCGGCTGACTGATTTTGATATACATAAACATCAAAAGTAGACAAAAAAATGTTATTGAAAATAAAACCCGACTGCGTAAAAAATGTGTTTTGTTTTGTAATTTTAATATACAACAGCCTCACTTTCACAATTAAGATGAATCTAATGACACCTCTCAAGCTAAAATCCAACAACTTGTTTAGGCTACAGAGCGTGCTAAAGTAATATACACACATACATACACACACTCGAAAAACATAACCCTTCTTCTGTCGCAGTGGGGTAATTATAGGCATCTTGAGAAAATAAAGAGTCTTCTCTAGACACTTTAGAAAGTTTGTACTCAATTATTTGCTTTGTTATCATCTCCAAGGGCTTATATATATATATATATATATATATATATATATATATATATATATATAATTTTAAATAATGTCGTTAGATAACCATGCTCATCTTTAATTGCATTTATTTTATTGATATTTAAAGAAAATCATTTCTGATAAAAAATATCATACAAGAAGCGTACCGCGGAAGTTAGCGTGTAAAGTTTAAACGAATTTTATATTTGTTAATGCTTTAACAGTGTGTTTCGGCCTTAATAGCCTAGACTTGGAACATAATGGTACGAGCCGTAAGCCCTGCAGGCAATCACTAGAGTACTTAACAAATTCATTTCAAATTTATGGTAGGTAACTGGGTCACTGCACTCAAACAGAGTATAGTTTCGAATAATCCTATTTTGGTAGCAAACGGATCCTTTTAGATCATACGAAAAGTTAAATACGGTTTTGGTTATCAAATTCAAAAGGGTAGAAACTAAGTGTGTTTTAATTAGAGATAATAATGTTTTGACGGAGTTCTGGTGATTATTAAGCCCAAAGGGACCTTCAAAGAATTTTAGGGTTCCTTATTACACGTGGCGGTTTTGCGTGAGCTTGGTATTAAAGAGAAAAGATCATTCCTGTTTTGGTCTTCTTACACAAATTCTGCAGTAATAATAGAAAAGAGTATACCTTTATACTTCTTTATACTTATAAGTCATCTATCAACAACTAACTATATTCAACTTATCTCACCTTTTCAGTTTATGACATAGCTCAATTTGTATATAAAATACAAATAAATAAATTGTATATAAAGTAGAATAAAATAAATTTACATTACTATTAACTTATATTCTTTTACATCAATATTTTAAACCCATGTGTACAAAAGATTTTTTTTTAATTTGTTGAAAAGGGAATACCTTTTTCCTTGACACCACAGAATTTACGTATATAATTTTTTACCCGACTGCGGCGAAACTCAAAAGGACGATTATATGTTTGACCTGTGTGTATGTATGTTCGTTCCTGTGTCCGCTCGTAACTACTCAACGGCTAAACTAATTTTGATAAATTAGACGTCATTAGATTCGTCTTGTTGGCGCAAGTAACACTGGGTACATAAAATTCTTAAAAATTAAATTAGGGGATTTATGTGCTTTAATGGAGGGATTAAAAAAATAGTTGCATCTATAATGCATTTCATAATTTAAACTTGGTATTTTAGCACCGCAGTCGGGTTCTTTTAGTTTTTTTAATTAAAATAAGTTATTATATATTTACTTAATATCTATCTATAAAATTATAAAATTGTTAAAGGTCAAATTTACAAAAATCAAACATATTTATAAACAAACTACTCAGATCGACTAATTAAGGGCTTCTGAAACCAAATCCGACGATGTTTGCTCCTTTGTTTGTTCGGACTTCATGCAAAAACCACCTAGTAGATTTTGGTTAAAAAATTACTGTCTAAAGGTACTATTTCGACTTAAATAATGCGGTATGTTTCATAAAAATCGGTCCAGTAGAATTGAAGATACAGTTTGATCCCTGTTTTAGTAGCCGCCATTAAGATACGAGAGGTCAAGTTAAAGTGGTCGAATGCTTTGTATATAAGTTTATAATTATGATTATGTCGGGATTTCCCATGTAGCGGTACACTGACATTCAGGCGGACGGAACCGCGAGCTAAACCTAGTATATTTTATGGTAACAAGTGCTGTCTAGGCAATATATGATATATTTAGATGATTCTAAATATATCATATATCGCCATTAATCCATTTCAGCATCTTTATCTTCATGATGTAGTGATCTACATCATGAAGATGAAGATGCTGAGATGGATTAATGGCGGTACGTGATCATAAGGCATTATGTGATCAGATTACCTGTCGTCGGTCGGTCAATGTACATAACTAACGCTCTCAAATCCGAAAGCTGTTTTTAAAACAAGCAACTTATACCACACTTTTAGTTCAACATTATAATATGAAAGGTGTTACTTTGTAAAGTTCCGTAAATCAATAAAAAGGATTTCCTAATATGTTTTCGAAATTACGGTTACTGTAAGATCACTATTACCGCGAAAAAATATTAAATGTTATAATTTTCGAAGAAGACAGTTTACAAAATATGCTGAATGAAGTGGGATCAAGGTACCCAAGTTGCATAATTTCATTTATTATGTAATTGAGTAAAATGGTAATAAAATGTCTTTTTGTTTAAAAATTATTTGTTTGTTTGTTTGTTTGTTACGCTTTCAAGTCTTAATTACTCAACCAATCGTCATGAAATTATGTACACACACCGTCAGGAGCACAGAGAAGGATACAGGATATTGGGTTATTCCGAAAAAAACTGTTCCCGAGGTATAGAAAACACTTTACAAAATTATCAAATAATTGTATTTTCAACGGTCTCTTGGATGTATTTAAGGACATCAACGAAGATCGCGTGCGAATCCGCGACTAAAAACTAGTAAAAAATATAAAACTATTTAAATAAAGTACAAATGTTACTTTGATTACGTACGTACTTTCGAAAGGTTCTCTTTTTAAATTACATTAGATTATACCCACAGAACGTTTTCATTGTTATGTTTATATCTATATAAAGTAATTTAAAAAAAGAACCTTTAAGTATCGACAAGCATTGTACTTTTTTAGATAAATTTAAAAACATGAAATAATTTTTAATATAAGAAGAACCTCATAAAATGGCGGCGTCGTGGTTCACCACCCGACATGTCTCGTTGCCCACAGGGCCGAACTGTGGGCTGCAGATATCCACTTTGCTACATTAAACGATCGTAGCAGGTGAAAGGAAGTAGTCTCTGCTTACCTCAATGGGAAAGAGGCGTGACTGTATGTATGTACTATAGTCTCTACCGAATCTTATGGGATATTAGCGTGAGTGTATGTATGTATGTATATATTTATGATTTGATATAATATAATTTATTATCTATATCGTCATCTATCCCATGGTAAGCTTCTAGTTTCATTGCATAACTGAATAAAAAAGGTACATTTAAGGAAAAGTAATTTGAAAATATTTTTTTTCACTCAAATAATAATAGCATACTGGTATTGGTCACATTCAAATATTTTCAAACGTTTTTGTGATAATGTTTTTTGTGTTTATTATTAATATAATATTTTAAACTATCACACGAATATTATATATACGAAAGTTGTGAGTGTGTATGTTTGTTGCTACTTCAAATGTAAACCATTCACGGATATACATAGATGAAACTTGGCACAAAAGTAGACTATGTTCTAGACTATTACCAGAATTTCATCCAGGTTACATGTTTTCCTAGGATAACAATTAATCTTTTATGTTAACTTTTCATGCGGGTGAAATCGCAGGCAGAGCTAGTTATACATATTTTGATTACTATTGCCCACCTTTGTTTAAATAACAGATGGTTAAACGTAGTATAAACTAAATTTATCAGTGCAAACATTTAATGGTCTGTATGTTGTTTACAGACTGTATATAACAGTATAATAAAGTCGTTTATTTCCTAATAAATATATAAACAAACAAACCTTTATATTACGTTTTACATAATATAAAATAACGCTCAAGGCAATTTTGCTATCGGAAACACCTACTTAAATTATAATACTAAAAATATTGCCAGCTATCTAATTTTTTTGTACATGTGTGCTCTATGGCAACATTATAACGTAAACACATACGTTAATATTAACATTAAAGAAGTAATACAATATATAAAGATCATATAATATATTTTAAAAACTAATATAATAATTAATACTATTGAAAAATACTTAAAATTGTCCGGTAATATGATGTGGAGCACAATCAAAATTTGATAAATTATAAATAGCCACTTACCGGGTGGAAAATTTTTCGGTTTCATCGTAGACAAAATGCCGTATAAAATTACAATAACTACTATCAGAAATACAGATATCGGAATCATTTCGTCAAATCGATTACAATCGTATTGGATGCAAGATGCTCTGGTTATAAATAAACTAGTGGCCTACTCGGCAGCTGAAAGACAACTGTGAATTATCTGACGTGTTCGCACAAGAGGCGTCAATTTTTGTGTTGTGTCAATCATGATCACTGGCTTTTATAGACACGGTGTCCTTTTTATCAATCAATTGTCCAGGGATGTGCTGTGCAAAAAAAAATGTATCGATTTTTCACATAATTCTATCGACATTTTTACTTTGTGATTAACGAAAAAGAAACATAATTGCAGATTACATGATATGTAGCATACGAGAAGAGAAGAATGAAAATTAATGTGACTAAGACGATAGTGTTGGTGATCGAAAGAGAGGAACATGTTACAAGATGTATCATTGTTGTAAATGGTGCTAGAGTAGATTCAAGTAAATGAGTTTGTGTACCTGGGAACTATGATTTCAAGAAATGGAAGGTGTGATAGTGATATTGAAAGGAGAGTGATTGCGGGTAATAAAGTGAATGGTGCCCTGCAGTAGTGAGTAGTCAGTTAGTCTCACAAAAGGGTCGTCTGGCTATCCACAATGATATATTGGTACCTACACTTATGTACGGCAGTGGATTGTGGGTATGGCAAAATAAGAACGAAAGTCGCGTGAATGAGGTGGAAATGCGTTCCCTGCGACGTATCTGTGGAGTCACCCTGAATGATCGATTGAGGAATAGCGTGATAAGGAATAGGTGTAGGTTAAAGTATGGTGTGGTGACAAAGATAGAGAAAGGAATTCTCCAATGGTTTGGTCATTTAGAAAGAATGAATGAAATTCGATTGACGAAACGAATATACCGGGCAAATGTGAGTTGAAAAGTCAGAAGAGGGCGCCCAGGAAAAACATACCTTGATCAAATCAACAACTTGTTTTAAAAGGTCAAGTTCGTAGCACTCTTAATCGACGAAAGTGTATGAAAAGATGTATGGATGTGGATGAGGCGAGAGAGGTGTGTTAGGATCATAGTGGACTATGGTCTCTGTCTACCCTTTGGGATACCAACGTGAGTGTATATATATCTTAAAATTGGTCAATATAATTGTCACGTAAAAATAATATAATTTCTTAATGCTTAACAATATAAAGTGTAGAAAATCATTTTATAATTATTTCAAATATTATTTAATTATTACAAAAATCATTTAACAATCAAGACCATAATTTTGTTATTATATAATTCTAACTATTGATGATATCTATCTGCACGTGTTAGCATGGGCAGATGCCAGTGGTATCTTTCAATTAACCCTAATCATAGACTGGTCTTGCTTCCTCTTACTATTAAACAAGTACTTAAAAAGAGATAGAAGTATATGATCACTAATAGTATGTATCATTAACGACATCAATACAAGATGTAACATACACAGTTATAAATAGTTTTACGTAACATGCTGAGAATCAATGAATTGTATTATATTTGAAGTTTAATTTGTAATTTATAATAATGTTCTTATTATTTGCCTGTTATTCCTCATAACGCTTAGGGTTTTGTGTTAAGTCCATATATATTTCTGCAAGTTATAGTACTGACAGTTAAATTTAATTTTTGAGTAAAGAAAATTCTGTTCTATCACGTATTAAGCTAAACCCTTACCACACTATCTACATACGTCGCTAAAATCGTCGTCGAAATAAATCAACATCTTTACAACATATTTGGACATATCTTGGTCAAAATCTGAATACAAAATTTAGTATAACTGTTTCCTGTGTTCTATAATACTCATATATATATTGACTAACCCAATTTATATTCATAATGTATTTATTACTTCGCATTCGTGTATGGCTGTCTACTATACAGCACAATACCTAGATAATTTCCATCATTGGCTTCTTTTCTTGCCTTATGTTAAATCCTTTTTATTATCACTTAAAGATACTTTATAATAAGTGCAACAGCTGCCATACATTACGTCAACAGATACATTGCGTCGTGATATATGTCCGTATCCCAAGAACAGCTACATCAAGATTTCTCCTACCGAGTTATTCTCTACCTCGTTTGTCTG
>WUAW01010054.1:42974-55036 GCA_017165845.1 Thaumetopoea pityocampa
CGATCTTAGCTGAACAGTTATTTGAAATAAAATAAGGGTGAGATGAAACAAATATCTGGAAACATTTCAATCATGATAGATGATAATAATCATGATAGATGTTCACTGCTGGAGATTATCATCATCATAATCAGCCGGTGGAAGTCCATTGCAGAACGTGGGCCTCCTATTTAAAAACAAGGTATTTTGACATAATCTTCACGCTTGGCAGACGTCTTGGAGATCGTAATAGATTTTAATTGAATAACAGGATTACGCCCATTAACCTAGTGAGTCCCTTGACTAATTCTCTCAACGTCCGCGGAAGAGATGGAACGACGCCATTATTATGCTGGCACCACACTCTTGGACATAGGCCTCATTTAATGATCGTCACACCGAGCGGTGTTGAGCCGCCTTCATGAACCAACTGCTCGCGACCTTTATTAGGGCATCGATCCACTTATTCGGAGGTCGACCCCCACTACACCATCCGGTTCGGGTNATGGAACGACGCCATTATTATGCTGGCACCACACTCTTGGACATAGGCCTCATTTAATGATCGTCACACCGGGCGGTGTTGAGCCGCCTTCATGAACCAACTGCTCGCGACCTTTATTAGGGCATCGATCCACTTATTCGGAGGTCGACCCCCACTACACCATCCGGTTCGGGGTCACCATTCCAGCACTTTATGACCGCAAAGTCTGTCGATTCTGCGAACTTTGTGCCCCGCTCACTGCCAATTCATCGCTAAAATTTTTTGCCACATCTGTAACTCTGGTTCTCCGCTGGATTATCTCATTGCGGATATTATCTCGTAGCGAAATTCCGAGCATCTTTTTCTTTTATAACATTATATGATATTATAAAATCATCGTAAGCTTTCATATATTTGAAAATCGATTCCAGAAACATTTTTTTTATTTGAAGCAAGTTAACTTTACAAATACAGATTAGCCAGTACTCACATAAACCTCTGTTCTTTATGGAAACATCGACCATTATCAGATAAGAAGAAAATCAGTTTATGCAAACACCCAAAGTTTCTTAATACAACGAATGTTATTCACGGGTTTTAAGAAAATTTAACTGTGGCGTTAGTTCACATCCGTAACTTTAATTAAAATCGATAATATTTTCATTTTATAAGCTTAAACAAAAAAAACGACGATATTAAGCAGCACATACAAATGTATCGATATTGATTGGCATTGTATGAATTCAATAATCAGCGTACTAATCGCGGAAGTGCACTCAAGGTGAAATGCATGGTGGATTGGCCATGAACGGGTCTTTGTGACATCCATTTGCAGATTTCATTGCAAAATAATATCAATCACAAAGGATTAATTATGAAAATTAATTTGATTAAATTTGTTTCTATAGCCAGATGCTCGGTGTCATTTTATCGTCTACTTTCAACAGATAGTCCGAGCATTAGTTTCGGAGATAAAATTACTGACATTTATATGTCAAGTAATGTCACATTTTTATTAGTGTTTTCATTCATTGCAATTATGACATAGATAATCTGAAAACACACCTAGCCCTTACTCGGTGGAGAAGACATGAAAATAAGGTAAATTATCCGGATTTCATTTAGTCGTACTTTATCCAATGACATGTGCAGATGTCTGTGAAGCACAATTCTTAAGAATATTTTGTTAAAATATGCTTTACGCGTAATATTAACGTATGTATGTATGTGCGTTATTTTGCAGTCACTTAGCTCATAAAATGAATAAGTTAGGTGGATAATGAATAGAAAGAAAGTCTCTTCAATTACGAACACGAACCGAAAAGTTGAAGTCTCTAAACATTGCACTACACTGAAAAATATTAAAGTAAGTAATGTGGGTTCAAAAGGATGAGATATCCAGGGCCGTAAAACCTATTGTAAAAAATATTAAGTAATTTGCAACATACGTTGACTAGAAGTAATATAAAATCGAATACATTTAAACTAACTTTGAAAGTTGGCAATTTTCACAGTACAAAAATTATTTTTTAATGCGCTTTGAAGGAAAACTTATAAACTTTCTAGTTAGTAATAATGAATTTTAGTCTATGAGCCCTGTATAAATATAAGGTAACAATTTATAAGTACCTGTGCGATCTGAAAGAGTAAAGGCAGCTCAGCAGTATTAATTCATATTTAACAAAAGCCGGACAATGACAATCTGCACTAAAATTGGGTATACGTTGCTTTTAACTATAATGTTACAAGGATAATTAAACCACAGTCAACGAACAATAATATACTTATAAGTACGAGTGTTATTGAGTATAAACTATGATATATTTTCCATTCATTTAGCTTCACATACAGGATTATAGATGAAATTAAAGCAGCTTTCTCTCGTTCTAAGTACTTATTATTTATTAATATTATTATTAATTAATAATTTACTAATCAAATAATTATTTATTATTCAAATAAATTAGTAACGTTAGACAGAATGAAAATAAATTAATCACTTGCGAATAAAACGAGAAACGCCTCACTTCAAAGAACCTATTAGGTGCACAAAGACTCAGCTTTCCTACTTTCGTACGGAGCGAAATATTTTCACAACATTTGTTATTTTCTGCATCGAAGTGGCAGACGCAAAGGAATACACAGTCGGCCACCGTCACAAAAACAAACGATTTATAAATAAATGGTAAAACAACACATAACAAAGCTTATTTTATTTTAAAAATTACTTCACAATTGTTAATCAATTTTTTTTTATATATTCTTCTTTACTAGCTATTGCCTATAGCTCCGCCCGTGTAGACAATACTCCAAAGAAACCTTCCCGGAGGTACTCGGTTTCATAACTCCTTTCACAAAACTGCGTCCACTCTGAACATTGAACATTTTTTGAATATTATAATTAGGATATACATCCTTATTGATATAGAGATCGGGATAATTTTTGAAATAAGATCACGCAAAAGCAAGAACTACTGAACATACTGACAGGGTTTTCGCTATAGTATATATAGTTATATATTGCTTATAGTCTGAAATAGGATTTACACTATGTTTTATTGCAATTGCAACCTAAGGATCCCTGGAAAATTTTCCGAATAGTTATATGGTCTAATCGAAGGGAGCCACGGGCGACAGCTAGTTCTGAATGATGTTACCTTCATAATTAGCCCATTAAAATTCACTGCAATATAAGGGCCTTCTCTATAAAACGATTTGTCATAATCTCTACGGTCCACGGTTGGAAGTCGGTGTGGGCCGCAGGATTCCATTATTCCCCATTGAGGTGTTGCATCCCTCAGCCACTCCTCATAATATCCACAGAAGGAGATGGAATTACGCTATTATTTGCTAATATACAATGAACTAACTTTTGCTCACGGCTCCGCCCACGTGAATGTCAGTTTTCCGCTACATGGGAAATCCCGACGCAATCATAAATTTATATAAAAAGTCTAGAACCACTGTTACTTGACCTCTCGTACCTTAACGGCGGCTACTAAATTAGTGTAAGAAACCTGCGTGTCTGAACAATATTCTTAACGTCGTATACTCTGTGGGTAAACTCTGATAGCTTGCATTAGATTATCTTGATAGAATATAGCGAAGTAGCTCGTAATGAAGGTAACAATTATAGGATTATACGTTGATTTTCTTGATTGATTTGATTTGCGATTCAATGTCTTTAGTCGAAATTAATAATCAGTTGAATCCTAAAATCCACATACTCGGCATTAGAGTTTCAAAAAATAAAAGATTATTTAAATATTTAACAAATAATAATATATATTTTAATATATTCAATATATGTTTAATGATTTTAACTTAATAAACAATTTCCAAACTTGAGCAATCGCAAAATGCTAAAATTTACTTTGCATCACTATTCATATTTTTCTTTAGCTTTTGCGCGCGACTCTGCCCACGTGAATATTGATTTTCCGTTACATGGGAAATCCCAAAACAGTAACAGATTTACATAAACGGCCATAGAACCAATTTGACATGAGCTCTCGTACCGTAACGGCGGCTACTAAAACAAGNCAAAATGCTAAAATTTACTTTGCATCACTATTCATATTTTTCTTTAGCTTTTGCGCGCGACTCTGCCCACGCGAATATTGATTTTCCGTTACATGGGAAATCCCAAAACAGTAACAGATTTACATAAACGGCCATAGAACCAATTTGACATGAGCTCTCGTACCTTAACGGCGGCTACTAAAACAAAGATCAAGTTGTATCTTCAATTTTACTGCACCGATTTTGATGAAACATGCTCCAGTATTTAAGTCGGAATAGTACCTTTAAGACTGTAACAGTTTGATGAAAATCTATCTGCTCGTTTTTGCGTGAAGCTTAACAAACATCGACGGATTTGTTTTCAGAAAGAAGCCTTAAATAAATCTCCCTGGATAGTTTTTTCTTTAAATATCTTTAATTAACAAAATTTGACATTTAATAATTTTATAATAATATAGATGAATGATCTGTCAATTTCAGTATAGATTAATTATTGATTTCCGCCGTATTTTAAAGGGATAGGCACTTCGAAAAATTCAGCCCTCACTCTAAATTGTAACCGTGAAACAAATATTCGTTGTTTACAGACGCAAATAAAAATACATCAAGGACAAACATTAATACATATTTTTTGTTTCCTTATAGAGAATTTTTCAACATCAAACTTGGTTCACAGATTTTGACCAACGTGACATTACTTTCACGTGTTTTAGAGAACCTTTGCATGACTTCTTTAAGCAATATTCGAATTTGGTAATACGAACTTTTTCAACTTTATTTATCGTGGTTATATTTTCCTTATTTACCTTATCACGATAATGTACTTACTAGAAACGTCCAAGTACATTGAGTACGTATAAATTTTTATCTAATATTTTGAAGACATTATTATCAAAATACTCATATTTATAACATTATTATAAAAATATCTTGTAAATAAGATCCACCCTTCTTACTACTTTCTGTTTGTCTAATCTCTCTCTGACTCGCTCTCTCTAAAGTAGATCGATTTTCTTAAAATAAAAATGAATTATGCTAAATACTTGGCAGTAATTATAAATAACAGCTCACAAAAAGAGGCTTTCTTATATTAAAATTTACTTTTTTAATAAAAGGCATTTATTTAGGCTGGCTTTTATTTAAATATCTTTAAATTTCTCATAATTATGCCCATATAACTAGAGAAAATATGATATAAATGATTATAATTAATAATAAATGACTCATTATTATAGCTAACCATCAAATCATATAGAAATTAGTCTCGGTACAAAATTCATATAAACACCATAATATAACACATAATAATTCGGAGACGGCAAATAACTTTTTTACTATATGGGTCTCACAATGTCACAGCTTGGCATTGTTAAAACCTAGGCTACTATTCGCAGCTGTACTATGAGACCAGCCCCCTAGCCAAGTTGTCTTTCTACAATCGTTAACGCTAATAGAAACGAACAAAAATGTATTGGAATGACATTTCTCAGCGATAAGTCGCGGGTGACTAATCGCTTAAGCCTTATTGGAGTAAGCGAGGTGGTGCGTTTGTAGTATAAACTGCCTAGTAATTTACAACAATTACTCCGTTGAACATTAATGACGTAATACTAAATCGGTAATTATGCGACGATTAGCCAGCGAACGCTTAATATATTATGTATGACAATTTAGCCTCTGTTTATGGTACTAATTCTATTACTAGGTGATTATTAAAGCAGTCATGGTATTCTGTCTTTAATCAAAGTCTAAATGTTTTCTCAATAACTGACATGTATGTATATATTTGTTGCGGGTTTTCCAAACAACACTATTAATTATTTCAATGATAAAAATTATGTTATGATATGATGTTACATAAAGTGTGACTATAAAATATAGGCTTTTTTTTATTTCGGAGCCCAAGTAATATTCTATGTGTTGCTGTTTTTGTACGTTTTTAAAAATAGTGAATGTGTGAAATTTCAATTAATTAGCATACGTTACGGTTTTCCACAATATACATATGGTTGAATATGACTAACACAACAACAACAACTGTGGCAAATACCCTATTTTTTGTTAAATCTATAAAAAATCTTTCTTCGGATTGTGTTAAATAATACCCTATACAAAATAAGAAAGTAAAATGTGAATAAATCGTAAAATTCTTAAGACCACATCATAGCACACGCAACGGAGGTGAAGGATTTTATTCTCTTGAGTAAAGTCCTTTACCTTATGATGCAAAATTCAGCTCTTTTATCTCACTTACATGAAATAGAAGAATTCAATATTGAGAAGCAAATGTACGACTGATGATAATATATTTTTTTTGTAGATTGTCCAGGCGCTGGAGTTCGTACACAGCAGAGTCAAGCAGGTGCATCGCAATATATGCCCCCAAGTCATCCTGATCAACAAAAAGGGAACTTGGAAACTCTTTGGACTCGAGTTTGCTGGTAAGTATGGTGCAATTTTCATTATTTATTGAGCAGCGTTTCTCAACATGGCGCCCCTAGTGGGATCGTATTCAAGTTTAAGTGGGTCATAAATTCTTTAAATTGAAAAGAGTACAAAAGAAAACATATAGGTGCCGGATTCCAATTATTAGCAGAAAGCCATCAGTCCTTCCTGCTAATAATACAATAGTAAATTCGTAAAGGTAGTTCCTTTAATTGTAGTTACTTAAAATTATATTGTAAATCATAGAGATGTTAACATTTGAGGAAACTGTTTCTGTATGAAAAAAAACATTAAAAAATACACACGACATTATATATATATATATATATATATATATATGTGTGTGTGTGTGTGTGAACCACAAGAACCAAAGACCCTTTTTAAAATTTATTATACAGCTTTGGATAATTAATCCTTTTGAATCTTTCGTTTTCTTCAAACATCTTCCTCAAATTAATGCATGTTTTACTAGAACAGACTTTTCGAAAGACTTATAACACTAAACTTTTATTATTTATGTTTTTATTTAAAAAGAGATTGTTAAAAACCACCGTTAACAATGCAGAACTATTATTTTTATGTTGAAGTATTTTTCTATTCAATTTAAATTTCTATGCCAGAATTTCTGTACGGAAAGTCGAACTAGTTAAGTAGGCTTACCACAATGCATTCATTCATCAGGAGCGATTCCGGCCACCAGTTCCAACTTGCGTACCCACCTGCTACTTTCTCATAACTGATTTTGATATTTTAAATTTAGAATATTTTCATTTGTGTTTTTGCAATGAAATATATATTTTTATAATATTGTTGCTATCTGGTGCCGGCATAATAATAGCGTTACTTTATTTCTTCTTGTGAATACTGTGAGAACCAGCTAAGGGATGAACCAAGGTGATGGGTAGCAGTCTTATCTTATTCTTCTTCTTCTTGGCGTTATTAATCACGACTTCCATTGCCAGGATCCACCTTCCGGCTAAGTTTCCCTCACTTTGCTTGGTTTTTGACATTCTTGATCGTAAGTCCATTGGTTTCCATGGCCTTGGTCACAACATCCAGCCAGCGCTTCTCAGGGCGGCCCCGAAATCATGCTCCAAGGACAACCATATCGAGGCATCTCCTACTGACGTAGTCTCTAGGAGAGTATATTACGTAATCGAACCATCTCACGCGGCTCTCCTGGAGCTTATCATATTGAAGCGCTATCTTATTATTCAATAAAAATCTACTGCGATCTCCAAAACGCTTTCCAAACGTGCAGATAATGACAAAACCCTACTTTGAAAGCAGTAAACTTCCACTTGCTAATGATGATTAATAATAATGAATTCAATGTTCGACATTCAATAACAAACTTAATGAAATACAACTATCTTATTCCGTGACCACAGCAAATTAGAGACTTCGCCTATCTTATGATATTGGAGACAACATTAGGAATTCTAACGATACAACACACATCTAATATATAATATATGCATGAATCGTTAGCGCAATACACTCATTTTTAAGCGGTCGTGTAAAAACCACTATGGTTAATACGTTCACAATTCAAATAAATTTTTCGCTTGTACATGTTTATTGTGAATTTAAATGTTTTGGACATGAAAATAAAATTAAAAAAATTATACTTGTAATAGTTTTTATAAAGCAGTATCTTCGTACAACTTCTTCATATAACCCCATTCCCTCGCCTCTTATGTCTCAAATAATTAAAAAATAACACCTTAGAAAGTAAAAGATAAAAATTAACTAACTTAAATAATAACATAACCTAATTGAGTTACCTATGTTCGCAATAAATAATTTTGAATTTGAATTTGAAGTATTCATTAAAATATAAAGAATTATACAAAAACAGTGAAAATGTTAATAAGCCGTGAAAAATCGCAAATTAACCAACAAATTCACGACGTTTGTAATCTATACATATGTACATGTATGAGTGTTTTAATTTGATATTGCAATTTGATACTATTTTAATATTGTTATGATTTAATGTTAAATCTATATTTTTTTAAACTGAAAAAAGGTATACAAGATATATTCTCAATAAGCTGTACCTACCTAGTTTGGTTTACGCTGTAAACAGCTTATAGACGTATTGAATAAGCCACTTATGCAAAAAATGCAAACAAAGCCCTCTGATCAAAATCATTACAATATTCACCAAAGCGATGTTATACATACAATTTTTTTAAAAAAATTATATCAAACCTTTTTTTAACTCCTTCTGGGCCGTAAACCTCAAAAAATAAAAAAAATAAAAATATCGATATCGAATGATAAGGCAATTATTAGACTTATGGTGCGTGACATAAGGGCGAACTTGAAGATTTAAGCCGAGCCGTTTATACGTTCAGTAAAGCGGAAGGCCAACGAGCGCCTACTTAGTCATCATCATCATCATCATCATTTCAGCCCATAGCTGTCCACTGCTGAACATAGGCCTCTCCAATCGAATTCCAGCGCGACCGGTCCATAGCCACCTGCATCCAACGAGACCCAGATCCCTACTTAGTCATGGGGACTCAAAATTGCAGCGTCTCCAATACCTTCGGATGATTACGAGCCTCATGATTACGAGGACTCCTAATTGCAGCGTCTCCAATACTTTCGGATGATTACGAGACTCATGATTACGAGGACTCCTAATTGCAGCGTCTCCAATACCTTCGGATGGTGCAGACAGCCTCATAATTACGAGTATATACTTGAAAAGGGCTTGATCTCTTCTAAGTATCAATCTCTTGTATCGCACCATGCCTAATACGAATAGGCTGAAATTGGAAAGTACGGATAAATACCAAATTTCTTAAAAAACCGCGTAAATTTATTTTGGATGTTTTCTACCATTAGACTATACGAATTCGAGATTAATTGCATAATATGAAAATCCTAATTTACTGTAGTAGATTGCTTCTGAAGAACGTATTACATTAAATAACATTTTAATGATATTTTTGTTTTAAAACATTCGTTTAATGTAAAACATATTTTTTTAAAAGAGTCTAAAATGTTATTAAAAATTATATCAAAAATAATAAAGCAGTAAACTAAGAAAATAAGATTAATTTTAATACAATTTTTTTTGAAATTCAATTCTTTTAATATGATTTATTTAAATAATCCGATCAGACGTTACAACTTAAAAATGTAACAAAGAAAAATAAAAAGATTTTCTATTCTCTATAATGTCGCGATTGTTATAAGAATTTCTTTTTTAGCTCTGTATTTCAAGACTTTCGTATTTAATATAAGATTTGTGAAATGTTATATTTATCAAAGAAGACAATCTTAACTTTTAATAAACACGATACGCTCAAATGCGTAAGTAAATTAAAACGAAATTGTATTCGGGTGAATTCAATTTAAGTTATTAAATGTATTTAAATATTGATGAACATATTATCATCGCCATATTTTTAGTTGAATATCTTGGATGTTGATGGACCTCTATCGCTTTGTTGAATACGATTTGTTGTAAGATAGATTTGCCAATTGTGCCAATGTACATTTTAACGGAGCAAGATTTTCCCTCACTCCGTTCATGTACAGAGTCCTCTTATTAGAAGCTCTGACCCCATAAAGTTAAACGGTCACTCAACACCCACTTCTACAGTCACATCAGAAATAATAGAAACAAAAATTAGGAGGTTCGTGGTAGTTTAAGCAGGTTAAGCTTCATAGTTGTACATTTACTTAAAAAATATATACAAATAGTAAGAATAAAACAATGATGAAATTAAAGCTATAAATGTTCTAAGAAATGTGCACTCTTGTTAATCGGTAGGGTGCTCATAACGCCGGCCGCATTTCCTGTTGTATAGCTATCTCGTTATATAGCTATAGAAGAGCTATAGTCAACGTCATCTAAGTAGACTTTGAAAAGTTGCACGCGGTCCAATCAATGTGAATCGACTTTGTTGAGTTTTGCCACACGAATCATTAGCCTGAAAATAGCAACAAATTAATACTTTTTCATAATATAATTTATAAATTTTATGAGATAGAACAATATTAATAATTGTCCATTAATCCATGATATAAATTCAAATATCAATATGTATTTTCTTTACTATATTCAGTAATACCAATTTTTCTTTTTTTTGCACAGAAACTCTGAACGATAAGGATAATGAAGCGCCATTACTTGTTGCTCCATGGTCGATTAAGACATCGAAACTGTGCCAGCCAAGCCTTAATTACATGGGTAAGTTATTAAGCGTTATTATTAAAGTGAAACCGGTAAAGTTATTTAAAAATTACGGGGTTACTATTTATATTTAGACGACTGAATGATTCGGTGACAGTGAACCTGCTTTCTCTGACAATTAGTCCCGGGTTCGAATCCCGGTAGGGGTAAACTTTATATGATGAACACGAATGTTTGTAAACGGGTGATCGAAGCTCATCATGTATATTATCTCGTATTATCATTTATCTATATAATTAAATATATCGTTGTCTGATACCCAATGTACGGGGCTCCTAATTTGAGGTTAGATTGAAGCTTGTGAAAAAAATGTGTTCACAATATTATTATTATTTCATTATATATAAAATCCCCATCCTTTATCATTTCATCACAGCATTTTATTTTATTATTAACAGTTTATCAAAATATTTTATAATGATGCTGTACATTGTATAGGGTTTACGATTACATTAAAGATACATTTTGGTGGTACGAACACACTTGAAAAATATAATACTTTCGCGTCATTTTGCAGTGGTTCGATGTCATATTCAGTCACTCGCTTATTTATATGCACTGTTGTATTACAACCAAAGCACAGAAGAAAGAGAGGCTAAAGTTTGTTTTATATTTGCAACACTGCTCACCTCTAAATTTTTGCCTAGTATAACAACTCCTTTGAAAACTTGTCAATCACTTTTAGTGGTATATACATACATATTTTTCTACTATGTTTATATTTAACATGTATTATAATTGAATCTAAAACACAATCAAATAATGATTTTTTTTATTTGACTAACTTATTGATGAGGAGCACTAAATGATTCAACATTTGCATATCCACTACGTGTATTATTTGATCTACCACTTCTAACCCAATAATTATGCTATCCATTTATCTTGACTCCGTCCGACCCCTATCAGGTTACGTGAAGAATTACCCAAAAAATAAGAATGTACAACATAATTTAACAAGAAAGCTTATACGCGCAAGAAAACTTATAATTTTGGAACTGAAGTTGGAAACAATGTTGGTTAATCAAAGTAGAACTAGAGTTGGAATGAATTTTGGTCAATCAATTCAAATAGAATAGAAATCAATATTTGTTAATCAAATTAAATGGAGTTGGAATGAGTGTCGGTCAATCAATCCATAATTGTGGCAAACATTGTGACAATTATAGGTTGATTGACCAACATTCATTGATCAACAAAAGCACTATTGTCATTGTTGGTCACTTGTTCGTTTTTCATGAGAAATTAATAAATACTTCAATACAAAAAGATTTATACATTTGTCGTCTATCGTAAGCTGACTAATAAGACGTAAGCTGTATTTCCAAAAATAGAAGTGGCTTAACTAAGATCAACGGTTCAAAATATCACGAGGCGAAATTATGGACAAAAGTTTAATCATAAATAAATATATTT
>WUAW01010055.1:5928-17780 GCA_017165845.1 Thaumetopoea pityocampa
GTGTGTGTGTGTGTGTGTGTGTGTGTGTGTGTGTGTGTGTGTGTGTGTGTGTGTGTGTGTGTGTCGTGGATGTGTCGTGACTCGTGTGCGCACCACACGACAGGGCACCCACCAAAGTGGCACACGGCGCCCCCTGGCGCGCCTCGACCGAGCTACGTTCAGAACGATACCCGGTACCTTCACGAAAGCGCCGTACGCCACTGAACCACGATTTAGGGCGGCAGCGGCGCCTCCAGCGGCAGATACAAGGCGTCGGCGGCGCTGCTTCTCGGAACCCGGGTGGGTACGTACCTATACGCTAAGTACCCCCAAACCAAGCCACCCGAATTTACTCCTGAAGGATACTCCAAAAAACTCTTTTAATAAGAAATACAGGGCTTCTCCTAGCTTAGACCCCAGCCACCATTATTTAATTTTAATATACTGCTATTGTTCTTCTTTTATTATTTAATAAGTTGGTGGTGCAAAACAAAATATATTTAATCTAATTTCATTATTTTAGCTCTTTTATTTAGATATATAAATAGAGCAGGTAGGTACTCTTTATTGTACTCCAACTAATAGAATTTATTGCACAAAATATCAAGCGAGTATACCAGTACCTACACTGTGTGGTGTTATTGCAAACTGAATTCTTCTAGACAACTTTTAATTAGGTAATTAATTAGGTACCTACACGTTCAGCGATTTGATCTAACGTGTCGGATTTACAGTACTCTGCACGCTTGGCAGGCGTTTTGATGATTACAGTACAGTACAGTACAGTCCCTTTAATTACACAGGTGTACCCACAAGAAACCCCACCATCAGGATTTTTCAGCAGCCACGGGAGATGATGGCATAAAGCCCATTATTCAGATGCCACAGAATAATCATCATTATTCAAATCCAAAAGAAATGTGATTTCAATAAAATTTTACACATTACAGTTTCTGGGCGGCGGTTTGTATCTGCGAGCACTGGGGAGCCTGCCCCCCGTGACAGGGTCCGTGGTGCTCGGAACGATATTCAAATGCGAACATTTCATTATAACGCTTGCGAAGATATTTGCTGTCTCCCACGGTCTTAGGGAAAAGAGTATGTGATAAATTTTTTTATCGACTATCGACATATTCGAAATATTTTTAATAGTTTTTGTACATAAATATGAATTTTTGACAGTTGCCGTGACGTTAAATGTGCGAACTGGAAAAAATACAGTTCAATTGAGAACCTATCAGTGCTTCCTTTGCTGTCTGAAATCAGGTGAATTGACTGCGTTCTGTTTTATGTAAAATTATTTTTGTTTAAATAGCTAGATCTACTACGCCTTTGTACATCTTGAAGTTACAATATAATAATGAATATTCTGAGTATCGCTTTATTAGTTTTATGCTATCTATAAGCAAACCTATTTAAGGAAATCCTTCATGATGTTATTTAAAGTTATTGATATTTATACAGGATATATATTGAGTATTATTTCAACTACCCCAGGGTGAAGATGTTCTTTTAGTTCATTATGCTTCATGCTTACATTATGAATACCATCCTTTCAGTTCAGTCAGTCTAGTGTGTGCGCATACGTAGATACCCAATGTTCATTAACCAATGAGAGGGTGGCTAGATAGGCTAGCCAACTGATACGTACATACCCTCAACTGTTATATACAAAACAGTGACGTCGTAGCTGTACACATACAACACATCGATGCTTACTTTAAAGCTCCGCCAGAGGGAAATTAGTACCCGAAATACAGAACGAAGTACTACTCACCAAGACACTTATTCTGCAGACTAGCCGCCAGAATAGCAGGAAACGTTTTCCCTAGGAGAACCGTGTTTGCGTGACTTTGCCCGCTACGATTGTCCTATGCAAGACACAGTCCACACTCTTGTCCGCGACAATCGCTGGGGTTCGTAATCCCACAATTAGAACATGGCCTTTATCATCATTCTAAGCTAATTTTCGATAAGTAAGTATTTTGTCATTATCATCATATAAGCCCACAAGCATTTACTGTTGTACATGGCCTATGTCCAGTCGAGCAGTAAATGCCTCTAGTGGTCAAACCGAGTAGGTACAATCAGAATCAGGTTCTGCTTGTACCTACCTATTGATAGGTATATGGATGGATTAGAATCGTCTAGCTAGACCATAAAGACTACAGATATTAGTTAGATAGATGAATACAATCATCCCCAGTCTATATTAATTCCCACTACATAATACTACTACAATGAATTGAATAAATTTTGGAAAACAATAGTTTTACCGATATCGATAATCTTATAATTCGCATCCCTTGATCAAGTTGAGACGTTTACGAAATGTTCACATTTCGCGAATTGGTCGTTGCTCTGTGGAATTCTCATTTGCGCCTCCGAAGCGCGCTCACCCTGCGACACGCGCACCCGCCCCGCCGCCACCCCTGTTGCCTTGGCACACCTGTATCGGTTCAATTTTAGAAATAGATATGGGGTGGTCCAATTTAAACGGTCGTGGCGTGGTTGGGAGTCAGCTCCAGTGACGCTAACGATCGACGGTAGACGCGTTACCTATTCTAACATTTAGTGTAGTGACGTCTTTTAGAGACTCTGATGACGCAGGTCGGGGAAACTCTCTAGGGTGATATAAAACAGCTTGGCAGTGTATTAGCTACTGTTTATATGAACTTGACTGTGTGTACATATGTCGGGCGACGACTGTTATGATAACAGTCCACTTTAGTGGACTGATGATGAGGATTATCTCATCATCATCATCCTTATAAAATATGGATTTGTCATAATCTCTACTCTTGGCAGGCACCTTGGAGACCGCAGTAGAATTTGATCGTGTACCATAATAACTCTGCTACCCGTTATCCTGATAAATCCCTTAATTTCTTCTCGCAGCATCTATGGGAAGAGATGCAGTGACGCTATTATTATGCCGGCGCCACACAGCGTCACGAATCCGCTGTACTTACACCCACATACGCCGTGCTCTGGCCAGTGCTGTCCGCATGTCATCGTCCATCGTCGGGGTAAAACCTAATGTCAAACTTTTAACGATACAACAACCATTTAAATCGATTCAGGCTTTCGGGAATTATAGTGGGATAAAGAAAACAATACCAGTGAGTTTTTTTTAGACAATCGTATAATTAAAAAACGTGAAGCGTCCTGTACATATCCCGATCGGCATTATAGCACAATACGCCCAGACTGTGTTCAGACGTTCAGTTATACTGATAATTACCGCTCACCCCCCGACCGGGCGCGACCCCCGCCGCGCCTCCCTCTCATTGTAATTTAAATCGAATTCCCGCCGACACGTAAATTGAAATATTTCAATTTCGAACGCACCTTCCGTTCTGACGTTTGATATTTGAATTTAGAATTAGATAAGATGGTCGTCTAGCGACCGTTAAACTTTTCATTAATATTGGCTGCGTGTAAATTAAATATCTCTTTACTGGACTTCGTTATTGGTCACTAATTTCCTTTATGCAGGAGGACAGCAGGTGACCCGCCGTGCAAGTTGGCGCGGCTCGATTCGATAGGACTTCGAAAAAGTTATTGAGGGTTACATCACATGGCTATGCTATATAAACTCACTAGCTTTTAACCGCAACTTTGCTCGCGTTAATCTCCTTAAATGCAAGTCAGATAGCGTTGGAAATACATTTTAGTTCTACTCCTCAGTAGCAATTTTTTTTTATATAAAAGGTACCCTCTGTCTTTCCCCTGAAAATGTGTGTACACAATTTCATGATGATCGGTTAAGCAGTTAAGTCGTGAAAGAGTAACAAACAAACGAATAAACACACATTCGCATTTATAATATTAGGATTATTCAACCACAACCATTTACGTAATGGAGGAAGATCCTAGTGCCACGATGAAAAAAAAATTAATATGTGCAAATCAAATGCAATGTAAATTAATGTGTAATCTGATTACTTGTCACCAAGAAAAAGGGACGATACGACTTTTACTATCGTTGATTCTGTTGACCACTAGCGGCAGAAGTTTGTTTGTATTTAAAATAACTTTGACCGTTGTCAAAGTTTAGCTGTTTTCGAAGTAGCAAAAGTGTTTTTATCAACCTGTCTAGATTTTCAATGACTACCAAATAATCGATGTACAACCACTCTTTGACTGTTACGAAGCATACAGTATGCAGAGTGTTCCATTGTACTGTCCCATTGACTCGGCGCCGGTAACCGAGCTGTCTTTATAACGCACTAGTTGTCGCCCGCTGCTCCGCTCACGTGCACTTCCTATCTACTTGAAAACCCTCTCGCGGGCATGCGCCATAATTTCTTCGTGATCGTATCGCTTTCCGATTTGCTAGAAGAACTTTGTGATAACTCAGCTAATATACACATGATATAAATATAATTTATAGTATCTAGCACTCAGGAAAAATGTAGCTTTCTACCAATAAAAGATTTTTTTAAATTGGATCATTAGTTCCGGAGATTACTCCCTACATACAAACTTACAAACAAACAAATTTTAACTCTTTATAATATTAGTATAGGTATTGTTTTAACGTAAAGTATGGAAATTGAACCTGATAACTGAAATATTCAATATGAGTAGTCCGGTCTAAATAAACTGACAGAATGATACCCTTAACCGTTAAACTAGCGATCAACTGTGTTCAGGCGGGGTACAAGGGGGTCGTACTATTGTACGACCCCCTTATACCCAGGTACAGAGTCACAGGAACGGGATAATAATCCCGTTCCTGTGACTCTCGACTGAAACATTTTATTGTGACCAATCTCAGAGTTACGTATGTTTTTTAGTCCATATCTTATTAAAACAAATAAATAAAGAATTATTCTTATAAAATTATTGAAAAAAAATATCATTTTTGGTTTGAATATTTTTTAAAAGGTAAAATTATAAAGGAAAAAATTGGTTTTCTCCTCTAAAAAAAATCTGTATCGCGCTTGTTGAGTGTATGATCTGTCTGGTTTACATACACACATCTCACGCCCATCATTCAAACATTTTAGTGGTGGGCACATATCACAGCACATATTTAAATATGCGGTAGGTATGCTCGACGTCTGAGCGACACGACCATCCAGCAGAATACCAGCGTCGAGTGTACCGCCTGGCGTCACGCTGACCTGGGTTCACATTTGGTCCAGTTATTTTTATATTCACTCTTTTTTTGTGTCATTATTTAAGCTGTATCAAATAAAGATTTTTGTTTCTTTCTTTAAGTTATAAATAATAACCGTGTGAAATACATTAAGTTAATAGATTTTAATGCACGACAAGAACAGGCCCCGACTCGTACGCGTCACTCGAGATCACGCGCCGCACGAACACCAAATGGCACACAATGAGTTATCAACGATCTCATTACGCGCTGAAAGAAACCATATTCGTTCGCATTCGGAACGCAGCAACTAAACAATTACACAAAAACGAATTCACAGAACAATAAACAAAAAACAACGAGCCCATGAAACAAATATAATTGTGTGTTTTTGTACCACATACAATACACTCTTTTGTCTGTGGAAAAAAGCTGCTTCTCAAAAAAGTCACCTTTATAAATTAAGTTTCAGCGCATTTCGACCAATCCGGAGCCAAAGGCGGGGTCGGCGAGCGCTCCCATTGGCCGAAAGCCTTCTCGGATCTTACAACATTTTATATAACCGGATGATACAACATATACAGTTAACAGTACAGTTAGACAGGGATGGCGATATATTTTTTAATACAGTGTGTCGTTTCGCTCGCATCCCGTCTCCCTCTGTCGCAACCCGCCCGGCAACTGTACGCGGTTGAAATAAAATCAACAGTGTTCGAAACAGCGCGGCGAAGGGCGCCGCCTTGGGTGTAGCGTTCGCGGCCGACCAGCGACACTGAAGTATTTAGAGAAAAAACATTCCTCGCGTGTTCACGGGAATGTGTTCGCAGTGAGTAGAGACACCTGTTCAAATGGAAATGTCTCTGCCGAACGGCGTGGACGTGTCCCAGCTGGTGCAGCACCCGGTGCTGGCGGCTCTGCCGCCGTTCTTCTTGAGGGCGTCCGAGCGGTATCAGGTAAACATATTGATATTTTCAATTTTCAAACTCTACCAACAGACAGTTATTGTAGAATTCACGCACATAAGTACTGTACACTTAGCAAATCGAAATTGTAATCGAATCGTAAATTGGACTCTGAATAATGTTAGTAGACGTGAATTAAATGTTATGTGCTCTTTATTAGAGATGTAGAGAAAATGAAACAAATTTTGTTATATGATAGTTCACTATACTACAAAATTATATATAGTAGATAGGTAGATAAATAACTTTTTATTGACACAACAAAAACATTTAATTATCGGCGGCCTTATCGCTAAAAGCGAACTCTTTCAGACATCCTTTGGATGGAGACTATATAACATGTAATAATATAATATTCTAGACACTTTCACACACATTGATTTAGTCCAAAATTAGGATTCCTTGTGTCTTGGGTACTAGACAACGATATACATACTTATATAGATAAATACAACACATAAATGACTCGGATACAAACTTTTGTGCTCATCACACAAAGTTTGCTTCTACCGGGAATCAAATCCGGAAATCATTGGCACAGAATGCAGGGTCACTAGAGCAGTGCCAATCAGTCCTCAAGAAGAAGAAGGAGAAGAGTATTGATACCATAAGTATTATACTTTGTGTACTGTGTCTGAAAGATTATGTACTGTGTCGCAATAATAATTTATGGGTGTTTGTAGCTGCATTTGTCAGGACTTTACAGGAATAGAGTACATATCCGTTGGTGTACATGCCATGTATGTTTTGATTTATGTGTACAATGACTAACTAGCGCCCGCGCCGGGGTCCGCAAGGCGTATAGGTACACAGATTATCGTGGTACCTACTCTACGAAATTTATATTTTTATAAACTTATTATATATAGCTAAGTATAGTTATATTTATAAACATACCTACATATATATAATCACGTCCACACGAATTTTGAAATATTTATCTATAATATTGTAAAATTGTTAATTGTAAACTTTTGTAAATTAAAGATATTTACAAAAATCTACTTAGATCGACTAATTAAGGTCTTCTGAAAACAAGTCTGTCGCTGTTTGTTTGTTTTTTGTTCGAGTGTCACACAAACATCAGCCAGTAGATTTTAGCCTTAAAGTCTTAATAGACTTTAATAGTATACTGCGGCATGTTTCATCAAAATCGGTCCAGTAGAATTAAAGACACAGCTTGATCCCTGTTTTAATAGCCGCCATTAAGGTACGAGAGCTCGAGTAAAAGTGGTTTAATGTTTTTTTTATATAAATCTATAATTGTTTTGGGATTTCCTATGTAGCAGAAAACCGATATTCACGCGGGCGAAGTCGCGAACAAAAAGTAGTTAAAGCATATATTCAGTCGCGTGCAGGCGCGGCCGCCCGGCGCCTCCCGCCGTCGGCTCGCTAACATCAACTTAGTACCCACACACTAAATAGTTAAATGCTTGCTGAGCACTCACGGGATGGCTTTATACGACTACCCTCAATGGGAGATGATAGCTGAAGAACGTTAACAGAGGCGGCGGCGCTTCTTCTTCTTTCTCGTACACTTCGATTCCGAAGGTCGCGCCCGTTCTGAAACTCTTTGACAGCAAAGTTCACCGGCTTCCTCTGCGTGACTCTATGTTCGGCTTGTCTCAGGGCAGTTGGTGTGTTGAGTCCCACAATGGCCTTAATTTGATCGTACCAGCGCACAGTGGAGTATTATTTATTTCGCATAAAAACAGGTCAAAAGTCAAATTTTAACTTCAATAGAAGCCATATATTTTTGAAGCTCTATAACCGGTACGTCAAATGAGAGTGACAGCCGTCACACAGGTAGCAGCGGGTAGGTGAACGACCCCGCGGACTTTTCCCCCTCTCTTCTCTATTGCGACCAATTTATCTAGATTATCTGCTTGTATCCGGACGATGTGACCAAAATAGCTCAGGACTCGTTGGTAGCAAGTGCAGAAGAAACGTGTGATAAGAAGTGTAGTGGGATCCTCTTGTCTTCTCCATGGCAGTGATGATAAACAACCATTCAGAACATCCTGCTCCCAGTACTTGCATCCAGACGGAGTGAATCATTTGGGTCCGGACCCTCTGCCTCCCTAACTGCTTGTCGACCTATATCTCCCAAAGGGTCGGTTGCCGCGATCTCGGTTATTACCGAGATACTCGGTTATTACACGATGTCACAGGGTTCACCTGGAGCAGGCTGCGAGTGGAGTCGGCGGAGAGCGGCTGAGTGACTGCTCTCCCCTCGCAGTCATGTGTTACGTGTAATCCGCCCTCACGTATAATCAGCGTTAAATGTATTACTGTTATTTTGTAAATTTAATATTTTGATTCATCATCACCTGTCCACTAGAGATAGATCTCTTCCGTAAAAAGGGGGGATTTTGTGATAATCTCCACGTGTCGCCGGCGTCTCGGAGATTGTAATAATTGTTGGTTGAGTCTCAGGGCAACGCTGCTGTACATTACATCCTGGTGAACCAGCTGGTTCTCACCGCACCCGCAGGGAAGAAATGGAGAGACCTATTGTTATGTCGGCGCCAATCAACAATTGTGTCTTGATTAAATAAAATAGAAAATCTGTTATCATTTTATACAGCTGTTCAAAGAGAAGTGTTATATTTTTAAGGTTCGTTCATCTCTGTAGATAATGGTGCTGGAACTGAGTATTATTTCTTCATTGCATCATAACATCTAAACGCCTGAACTAATTTAGATGTGTTTAGAATTATAATGGTGCTGCCACACTGCGGTTATAAATTGTTTTAAAACCTTATTGAACGTTTGTTAGTTAACATTTTGTCACAAATTGTATCAAATCTTTCTAATTGTTTTCATATTGTAGCATTATTTAACATTAATGTTATTAAATAAATAGCAACAAAGTATTACAAATTGTAACATTTGTTAATCCGGGTGACTATGGGGCGTGTAGAATGTGCCGAGAAAGCCTTCTCAGCACATTCTACACGCTTTTCAACAACTACGAGCAGCCGCTCGTAGTTGTTGAAAAGCCAACGCAATCAGCAAATTGTCTTTCATTGGCACTAGCCTCCTCGCATCATAGACCTGAACTGATGATTATAAAATCTTACATTTTCATCGGTGAGTGTGGAAAAAATCTAACGAATCGTAACAAGATCACATTCTAATCACTATCATCTAACACTTAAACATATCTATTAACATATGTTAATAGATATGTTTAAGTGTTAGATAATATTCAGTAACGTTTTTAAACATTTTATAACTGCTGTGTAAGTGCACATATAGAATCATTAATTATCGCACCATATTGAATACTAGTTCTTAACCGCGGCCGCGCCCGCATGGATATCTAATTAAAAAATTATTCTTTACAGAATATAATAATGTAGCACCATATAGCACCCAGGGATAATTAATGTAGAGTCCCACTGATGAAAGAATTTTCATAATCCGATCAGTAGTCCACGAGTTAATGTCATAGACTTCACCTCTTCATAATATTAGACTTATCCGTTACAAAAATATTAGTTTCGAGTATCACTTCCTGTAACAGACACATTTGTGTTACATTACGGTATTGTTACGCAAATGGCGGCGTGCGTGCTGCGCGCCCGCCCCGTGCTGTAACATTACACGCTGTAATTTGTAACATGGAGTCGCCGTGGTAACGTTCGTTCACAGTTACACTTAGCGTAATGTGATATTGTTTGTTACTTGTGCGGGTAGTGAGTGGACAAAACAATATGTCTTTTATGTATAAATATTGTTAGTACAGCTCAAACACAAATGTCTCGGGTCTGTCCCCTATACGAGTAGACTCATAATTTTATGGCTCTTCGTATTTTGGAAGGCACTTTGAGTCTAGAAATACACTTACGCCGATTTCCCATACGGGTGAGCAGAAGCCATAGTTCGCCACATACTGTGATCCTCGCATCTCTCTCGTCTCATTCATATTCATACATCTTTTCATACGGTTTCTGCAATAAATTGTGATACAAATTTGACCTTTTTGAAACAAATTGTTGACTTGATTTTTCTGAGTGCCTTCTTCTGACAATTCCACTCACATTTACCCAAAAATTGTTTCATTTAAAAAGACTGAATTACAATGATTCTTTTTAAATGACCCAATCTAGTCTGTTCACGTCTTTGCGTCTAGTCGGGTCTCTTAATGGCACTGATCGAAGCAGGCATGTAGATCTTATGGGGATGTCGTTGGGTGACAATCACTAATTTGAACTCGCAGTTACATCTGCTGCAGTAACAGCAGACTTTTGAGTTAGATTAAAATATATGATACTTTTATACACAAATTTACGGAAGAAAGTTCCGCTGGTGACGATCGATCGCCAAATGAATTCCGCCGAATTAGTTGTGTTATCTAATATATCTAGGAACTATAATTTTATTTCTCCTAAATATATTTTTCATGTAAAAATATGTTATATCAAATATATAAGTATTGTTGTTGTTGATAAGTATTTTTTAATTGTACCTATCTGTTAAGAATCATGAAATATGTAATGTTTTTTCCTTCGATAGTCGCCGTCCCCTCCAACGAAGTGAGTATTTATTCGCTAGAGGTACGCTATAATATTGCAGATGATATTGTTAAAAGTACACACCATATCTCGTCGTCAATAGGTATTATTACATACATACAATCACGCCTTTTCCCCTCGTTCTCCGGTGGGGAATCGAATCCCGGTCTCCCGCGTTACAGGCTGTGATACTGACCACTATACTACCAAAGAATTGGGGTAGGCAGGGATCACTTTTTCGCCCTTGCTACGAGCAAATTGACTATCTATAGCCCACTTTTCGCCCCTACGGTAAACGAGACGTGTCGGCTGGCGAATCCCGACGCCGTCATTTTATAAAATTCAAACGTGATAGTTTCTCATTGGTGCCGATTCCGTTGTACAGAACTTAACTAAATTTGGTCCCTCCCTATCTTTTTCTAATGTCAAACGCCAAAACGAGATAGCAAACATTTATAGCGAGTACCGACCTATGTTGTGTCAAACGGTTAAAAAACTGTTGCGTTTTTGCGTATCTTTAGTCCGTGTGTTCCGAAATCGCGTCTAAATCTTTTAATGTTAACGTTACTAAACGACACTGACAGCACCAAAATTGTAGCTATCTCGTTTTATCGTTTGACATTAGAAAAAGGCAGGGAGAGACCAGATTTAGTTAAGTTCGATTACAACAGAATCGGCACCATTGTGTTCCAATAAAAAGGAAGAAGAGCAAGGAATATGGAATTTGGGAAAAGGATTATAAAATACTAGGTGTTGCCGGAAGATACGCTCGCGCGTTTAATTTTTTAATTTTTAGTTTTAATTACTAATTCATTATATATAATATCTAATTCACCCTCTTAGGGGTAAAACTTTGAAAATCGTCGATTACACTTACATCGATTGTTTACTTCTAATCAGAAGCAGGAGGTATATGACATTTCGTGGCAGTTCCTTCAAAAATATCGAACTTCCAATATAAACTTACAACGCTTAATTCGCTCTCTTGGGGGTAAAATTTTGAAAAATTCCGACATACGAATACGTTTCTTTCTAACCAGAAGTAGGTGTGTTAAATTTCGTGCTTCTTACTTGGAAAATGAGGGACTTCCATACAACCGTTCATACCTTATTTTACCCCCTTAGGGGTAAAATTTCCAAAAATCTTTTCTTAATGGATGCTTAGAACATAAAGGGCATCAACTGCTAACATTTCAAGTGTGTAGCCCCAGCGGTTTAGGCTCTACGTTGATGAATCAGTCAGTCAATCAGGACTGGTATTATAATTATATATGTATAGATTAG